>CAEFZX010030258.1:0-21081 GCA_903066825.1 Alfaro cultratus | reverse complement strand
TTCAACACTAAATTCTGTGACGTCATCACGCACTGTTGTACCTCATTATTGGCTGCTTGCGGCTCGTCGGGGGAACTCGGTTATTGGGGAAGAGAGAGCCGAAACTTTTCCTAAAGTTAACATGTATAATTAATCTCTTTCTTAACACTAGGAAAATATGCAATCTTATAACAAGTTGTATTTTAATTAATACAAATAAATACGCTACACTTTCTTGATGCACATTTTAAGAATAATGCTGAAGTATTTCTTCATTGCATGCGCAAATGAGCCAGATGTGCAGATTGTCCTTTCTGAACAAATAAGCTTAGCTTACATTGACATCACTTTTTTTTAAATCTAGGTTATGTTCAGTGAGGAGAGGAGTGCCATCTAGTGTTTATAAACACAAACTGCAGGTTGCTGTCAAACTTCGGTTTGCCTTAATTTGCGGGACAGTTGACAACCTTTCCACAGGTTTTCGTGTTACTCTGAGCTAATGTAAGCTGAGGCTATCCGCGCTTTGGTCTGCAGGTTTCATCTGGACCAGTGAGGGGCGCTCTAAACCCATGAAGATCCGGCTGGTTCCAGGCCAGAACGGCCCACACACACCAGCAGGAACCCTGACGTTCTACAGGAACATCCCAGAACTGGAGTCCAGCTACAGCGTCATCCCAGGTCGGTGAGAGAACAGCAGCCAGCTGATTGGACCGAACCAGGAAGGTTTGATCTGGTTCGGTCCAAATCTGGTTAAAAACAGCTGGAATCTGAAGATATTTTAAATATCCAAAATAAATAAACAAAACAACAGAAACAACAAATAAAATGAATAATGGAGTCTCGATAGTTTGAATGTATGAAAAATAGATTCATAAACACAAAAACATGTAATTTCAATATGTTTCAGTGAGTTTTATACTAACTGGCAAAATATAGTTCCAGTTAGTTATAGTTTTCCCCCATTAATTATTGTTTTTATTTATTTCAGTTGACGAAAATGTTTTCTCAATTTCAGTTTTTGTTAACTATAATAACTCTGGTGTGATTCCTGTTCCTTCCACTTCAATTAAGCTTCAAATTAATGTTGACTTTCCCCATAAAATACATTTAACAGGACAGTTGGATTACTATGAAACCACCAGGAAAGGGTGTGTAAATTTTACAGTCAGAACTTTTTTCCGGCTGTTTAGCTGACTTGAAGGAATCGGAGAGAAACAGCAGGGCTCAGAGGAAAAACTTCCTCTTATTCACGTTCATTCATGTAATAACGAATCATCACATCCAAATATGACTAGAGGAGGGAAATCTTCCACACAGAGAGGACGGGAATCCTGAAGATCAGCAGCAGTTAGCAGAGGGACGGCGGCAGACATCTTCTGCGAGGAGCTAAGCTCATTTCTTTCTGTGGTCGATGGTTGATGCTTTAAAAGAGCAAACGAGGGGAAGCTGGAGCTTTATTAGGCCCTCATGAATTAAACTGGGTTTTAAAAAACCCCTCAAAAAGTGGAGGAGGTTTTCTCATGAGCCCGGAGAGAAACTAGACTAAAACAGAAGCAACTTCTGATTTGTTCTGGAGTAAATCAAAAGTTTAATACGTCAGTTTATCAAAATTAAGAAAGCAATGCTTTCAATGAACGCAAAACGATTTCTGCATGGCGCAGTGGACTTTAACCAAAACAAAACAAAAACATGATATTGCATGAAAGAAATCAGTTTTTAGTTGATTCTAGGAGGATAGTTCAGAGTTTTCCTGAATTTATAAAAGGTTAAAGGGGATTCAGACGCTAAATGGAGTTCTGCAGGCTTCAATCCTCGAGTCTCTTCATTAAAACAGCAATTGTACTCTAAAGAGTCAATTTAGACTCTTTAGGTTGAGCCTAACAAGCTCAACCTTTCCTAACAAGCCAGCGAGTTTTTGGACAGTAAGGAGTCCACACAGACAGATTTAAACTCTGCCAGACAAACGGACCAAAACATAAATAACTTTCAGATTAGAGCAAAAGAAGAGTCAGGGTAGAAACTGATGGAGGGTAAAATTTTAGGTATTTTTAGGCATTACAGTGAGCAGCAGAGGTTTGTCTTGATATACATCTCTGCCTCTAAGGCAGCAGTAAAGAGCCTGAAAGACGGAGGCTGTCAGCTCTTTCCTTTTATCAGGAGAGAAAAGGAAAGCTCTAAAGAATGAGTGCTTCAGTGGAGATGACAGAGGGAAAGTTGGCTGAGGCAATAACGAAACTACCTGCACTCTGCTGCAGACCCAGCAGAGTGCAACTCTTCCAAAGCCAATAAATAAATATTAGAATCAAACAAACTGTTTTTAGCTGATTCTATGAGGCCAATCAAGACTTTTACCTACTTTATAAAGTGTTAAAGGCTATTCAGAGTCTAAATGGAGTTCTGCAGGGTTCAATCCTTGAGCTTTTCATTTCAGCAGGAATTGTACTCTAAAGAATCCCTGTTTAACCCCCAGGACCACTAAGCACAACCTTTTTTGGGTTGAAACACATAAATAAGGCAGAAAGTTTGGGACAGTAAGGATTCAACACAGTGAGAGATTTAAACCCTGCCAGACTTTAACTGATGGAAAAGCCAGAGAGTATAATTTGAGTTTCTCTCTGAACAGAGGCATCATGGTGAGAAGCAGAGGATTGTCTTGCTATACATCCCTGCCATTAAGGTAGCAGTAAAGAGTCTGAGAGGCGGAGAAACGATATTTCAGAGAGAAAAGAAAAGCTCTAAAGTATGAGTGCTCCAGCAGAGATGACAGGGGGACAGTCGCCCGAGACAATAGAGAAACTAGCTGAGCCTCTAACTACCTGTGCTCCTGCAGACCCAACAGAGAGCATGCCATTAGGAAGGACAGATGACAGACGGGAAGCAGTCCAAACAGAGCCAGAGAGCCCTTCCTGCTGGATCACAGTGTTTTAAAGTCTTTCCCTCTGACTCACGGCCCATTGCAGCCTCGTCATGTCGCTGGCCTGGAGCGCTACGACTTGGGTTACCTCAGTGAGGGGGGGGAGGCAAACGGGACAAATCACTGCTTTGTCTGCTGCTTATGCTCAAGTACAGGCCAGACCACCAACCAGACGCACAATTACTGGAGCAGGACAACAACCTGCTGGGTTCAGATCCCGACCCGGGGCTTTTACTGGCCGTCTTCCTGTGCAGCTGCTCATGAATATAGGCCACGACTGCGTCAAATACGCAAGAAAACATTGAAAAAAATAATGCAAACCGGAGAGGGAGCATCATACTAATTCACAAAACCGGTCCAAAGAAAAATCTGCAACTCAAATGAGAGAGTAGGAACTGCGTCTGATGCAGCTTGAAGCATTGAAATGATGCATTCTGCATGTGCTTGAATGAAAATCAGCTTCCATCTAATTATTTATGGACATTATTCCAAACCAGTCTGTTAGTGTGAAAATATTAGTGTTCAAACACACAAAGAGAAAGTCTTTTGGTCAATTTCCTCCCCCGCAAAAGTTGTATTTGTAGATTAATTTCACATATGTACAAGAAAAAAACGTACATTTGGAAAACAAAAGAATAATTTTCTATAAATTAAGGCCATAATTTCCATGGTTAAAGTTATGAAAGTTATAAATTTGCATGACAGAAACTCAGAAATTATCTGTTGTAAAAATCTGACAAAAAAGCCAGATGTCATCTAAGACCGATGTGGGTATTTTGGATATTTTCCAACATTTCCCGGGTCCAGACTTACCATGAAAGTTTCAAATGGGATCCGGAACTGAAAGGGTGAAGAAGATGCTGTGTCTGAACCCGGGAGATCAAACTCCTCCGTCTTGGAGGACTTCTGGGAATTTAACCAAATGTCTAACTTTAAAATGTCATAAAACTGCTGAGAGAGTTGTGACTCTCAGAAAATTAAGGAAATTGGTGCTAATAAATCGATGCACCTCTAAATATTATGCAGTGATTTTTTTTTTTTTATTTGCTTTATTTAACCAGGTAAACCCTGTTGAGATCTGAATCTCATTTTCAAGAGGGACCTGGGCAGAAGTCTGCAACACACAGCAACCTGGTTATAAAATAAAAACAATTGATACATATGCACAAGTGTAAAACAATAGAAAAACAATTTAAAAGCAGTGACACTGTTTCATAGAATCTTATTGCCTATTTTTAAGAACCGCTCGAAATAAATCCAGTGAAATCATTTCCGACATCTTGAGTTCAGACAAGTTGATTCCACGCTGTAGGAGCAACAAAAAAAAAGGGAAGCAAGCAAGGGAATGCTTGCTTCCCTTTTTCAGTTCGAACATGTGGAACATGCAGAAGAAAAATGTTGTTAGAGCGTAAAGAATGAGAACTAACAGATCTATGTAAGAGAGAGCTTAAATATGCTGGAGTTAGGCCGAGTAGAGATTTATAAATCAAGATCATCAGATGATTGTTTCTCCGTACGCTTAAAGGAGGCCATTCAGCTTTTGCATATCGGTGGCTCTGCACGGCGGCCAGATGTTGGACTGACTCCGGTGTGTGTGTTTGTGTGTGTTGCTGCAGGTAAGCAGACCCAGTGTGTGTACCACGGGCTGACCATGTTCGACCTGGCCATCTGGTCTCCGTCGCCCTGTGTGACATGTCTGTGCAGCGAAGGGCGGGTGGTGTGTGACAAGATGACCTGCCCCACAATGCATTGCCCGTCCCCCGCCACGCCCGCAGGTCGCTGCTGCCCCGTCTGCATGGAGCCAGGTAGAAACACAACATGTGAGAAGCCATGGCGCAGCATCCGGAGACGCAGAGATGACTCCACGATGTTATTAAATCTCCAGTCTTCATCTCTGAGGCCTCGGCATGCTGCTTCCTGTTTCCATCATGGCTGAAAAATGTGCACAACACATTTTGAACTCACTAGCACACATGTTGTGAATTGTTTTAGCATTAGTACATGTTGGTGCTTTTAGAGTCAGAGAGGCTGGACACTAAAAAAGATTACAGCTTTATTCCCTTTGTGAGTGGGCATAAATGTTTACCTTTCTTTAAGAAGTCTGGGAAAACGATCCATCACTGGATCCTGGGTTTCATCCACAATTTCCTTCCAAGTTGCATGACTTTGCTGTAAAACCTCTAGAAAGGTTCAGATCAAGAGTCCTTCAGACTTTCCAAAGGTTTTATTAGTTTTTCTTGGACTTTTAGACTGTTTATCCTTCAATGAGTGAAAAATTACTTTTTTTCTGCCTGGTTTCTCCTTAAAAAGGCAGAAAAACAAACAAATTGAAGCCAAAATAAGAATTAAAAACAGTGAGAACCTGAACGTTGTGTTCTTAACGGCACAGTTTGGGTTTTGGTGATGGAAACCTTTACGATTAGACAAGCTGCCAGCTGGAGCAAAGACAACTTCTTCTTCTTCTCAACTAAAATATCAACAACAGGAATGAAACCAGATCTGGTGATAGTAACGTAATATTTTTGGTGAAGGTGACCACTGTTTGTGTGGTTGTTGCTTCCAGACCAGCTGCTCCAAACAGGAAGGGGAAGTTCAGCGTTTTTGTGACTGAACTAGCTTCATGAGTAAAAGACATTCAGCCCAGATGCTGCACAGAGCAACAGACCGATGACAAAACTTTAGTTAAAGTTGAAAAGAACCGAACAAAAACAGATAAAGACTACAAAAAACAATGTTGGAGTTGTCAAAATAACTTTAAAGAAATTGACCAAAACTGTATTCATGAAGTGTTGTTAAATTGTTTTTCTTTAGAAATTTGAAGAAAAGAAAAAGAAAATAATGAAATAATGGAATCAAATCTTTCCATTTTTCAACCTGGAAAATGCTCCAAAACATTCCAGAGATTCTATTGTTTTTCCATGAATTTTTTCCTGTGAAAAAACACGGATGTCCAGCCTCAAGGAAACACATGGACGTCCAGCCTCTGGGACGTCCAGCGTAAGGGACACACTCGGATGTCCAGCCTCAGGGACAGACCCGGATGTCCAGCCTTAGGGACAGACACAGACGTTCAGACCAAGAAGTCCTGTGCAGCCTTAGGGACAGGCCTCTGCGTCTAGTCTCTCAGTGTCTAGCCTCAAGGACAGACACAGATGTCCTGACCAGAAAGTCCTGTCTCAGGGACGTCCAGCCTTAGGGACAGACCTTGATGTCCAGTCTCTTGGACGTTCAGGCTCTCTGACATCCAGCTTCTCGGACATCCAGCCTCAGGGACAGATACGAACGTCTAGCCTCAGGGATGTCCAGCCTCAGGGACAGACCCGTTGGTGGTGGGTTTGGGTCGGACCGGTCTACAGCAGCTCTTTGCTCTGTAGCTTCAGCAGCTGGTCTTGGATCTGCCTGCAGCACTAACACAACCCGTCTGTGTCCAACCGACCCCCGCCTGTCTGTCCTCTACCATCTCCTGTAGTTTCCTTTACATCCCTTCTCTCCTCTCCTCTTCCTCTCCATCTCTTTCACTTTCCTTTCCCGCTCCCTGATTGGCTGCCCCGCGGCGCCAACCTCTCCTCCAGACTCCGGGCTCAGCCCAGAACTTTCTGGTGACTCTCCAGTACCCAGCCACCCCAAGGACCACATCGTCCCTCTGACCCAGGATGACCTCCAGAGAATCGTGTGGCGGGAGGAAGAGGAGAATCGCGAGGAGGAGGAGCGTCTGAAAAGAAAGGACGAGGCAAGAAAGAAGAGGAGGAGGGAGAGGAAGGAGCGGGAAGAGAGGCAGAGGAAGATGGTTGAGGAGAAGAGGAGGGAGGAAGAGGAGGCGCTGAAGCTGCAGGTGGAGAAGGAGGAACAGGAGTGGAGGACGAAGATAGAGGAAGCAGAGGAGAGGAGGCGGCAGGAGGAAGAGAGCAGGATGAATGAGGAGAGAAGGAAGGAGGAAGAGGAGCAACAGAAGGAGGCAAAGGATGAGGTGGAGGTGTGGCTGAGAGGAGACGTCTTCCAGATGCCATCAAAAGAAGAAGAACTTCTCCCACCTCCAGTCCCAACACATCCCACTAAGACAGATGAGATGAAGGAGGCACCAGGAGAGGAAGATGAGGAGGAGGAGGAAGATGAGGAAGAGGAGGAGACAACAGTAGTTCTCCCTGCCGGCTGCGACATCTCTGATGTCTCCATGATCTGCGAGAACGTCCAGCTGGTCCACTTCCCTCCACTGAATGTCCCGGAGCTCAAGTCTCTGAGCCTGGAGGGTGAGTTCAGGGGGACAAGCAGGGGGCAGATAAAGGGACAATCAGATGGGACCAATGGGGTGGGACAACCAGGGGGAGGGACAAGGGCTCAACCAGGGGGACAAAGGGTCAACCAGGGGAGGCTGGTGTAGGAGGTGGGGCAACCAGCGTAAGATCTGCCTGGCGTCTGATGGTCAGGGCAAAAATAGTTTATGGAAGCAGGAAATATCATCATTATGCTACCAAATGCATTATATTCAGAAGAACCAGACCATGAACACCTTCATGGTATTTGTTGGACTGAAATTGTTCTAACCTGCAGGGAACAACATCAGCAGAATCCCAGCAGGAGCCTTCAACGGCATACCCAACCTGGAATGGATCAACCTGAAGAAGAACAAGCTGACGTCTGCTGGGATTGATCCCAAAGCCTTCATGGTAAGACATGTTGGTCCAGACCACTGGAGACCCCCAGACCACTGGAGACCATCAGAACCCTGCAAACCTAAAGACCACTGCAGACCCCCAGACCACTGGAGACCATCAGACCATTGGAGACCATAAGAACACTGCAGACTCCCAGAACACTGGAGAACCTCAAACTGCATGAGACACCCAGACAACTGCACAAACCTAGACCACTCCAGAACACTGCAGTTCTTCCTCTATGATCAGGAAGTAATGACTAAATATCTCCATGACAACTGACTCTAACTCCCGTAATAACTACATATCTCCACAACAACATTTTTTGGGTTTCGCAATAACAAAATATCTCCATGACAACAGATTATTTTTGTTTCAGGGCCTGAAGATGTTGAGGCGTCTTTACTTGGACGAGAATCTTCTTGATGTAGTGCCATCTGACCTCCCGTCCACACTGCAGGAACTGAAGATCAATGAGAACAAATTGAGAGGAATAGATGAAAATAGCTTCCAAGGTACGGAGATACCATCCTGCAGACAGCAACCAGTTTGAATATGACATACTGTAAGCATTTGGACTGGCCAGGGTTTGATTCACTCACTGTAGTACAGTGCTCCCCTTTTCAATTGACTGGTTCACACCATAAGAAACAGTCAATGTTGACAAGTAACAGGAACCAGATCAGTAAAATACAGCCTAAAGAAGCCACCTGGTTCTATTACAAGAAGTCAAAACCAAGTAATCTAATTGATATTGGTCACACTCTAACAGAGTAAAGGTACTATTAACATTAAGTCCTCAGTGCCATTAGCCAAGTGAGGACATTATCCACTCCTACTTACTCAGTCCCATTCAATATGGTTTTAGATAATGGTACTCGATAGTGGTACTCTTTTATACTATCTACCTGGTCGGGGTTCTAAGAAGCTAAGTTGAGTTGTCGGTCACTGATGGGTTGACAGCGAAGCTACTGGTTGAGTGATGAGAGAGACTCTGTTACAAGAATCAAAGACACCATTTGTAAAACCCCCAACCTCACAAATTTTTTGGTGTGTTGAACCTGATTAGTCTGACTCTTAAGCTGAAACACTATTCCATCATGTTTCAGATCTGAGCAGCCTGGTGATCCTGGAGATGGAGGGGAATCTGCTGAGTGAAGGGAACGTCGACCCGAGGGCCTTTGCACCTCTGATCCAGCTCTCCTACCTAAGACTGGGAAGAAACCATTTCCGGACGGTTCCCCAGGGTCTTCCCAAGACACTACTGGTATAAAGGATAAAATCCTTTGCATTACGACTAGAACCTGAAACTCTGCGGGGTGAGCTGAAATCCAGTCTTTACTGGATTCAGCTATGACCTGAGATCAGTACATGTTTGATCTGTCTTTATCTTATCAGTGATACAGACAGTGCCATGAGTCAAACTTGATTAAAAATCTTCATGGATCCAGGCTGCAGGAGGTCTTGCTTATTTATAGACCTTCTGACTGGAGTCTCTGGGTCTGTGATCAGTTTGAAGGAGTTCAAATACCTCTGTAATAGCATCATGAAACAGGACATAGAAAGACTGACCAAGGGTTCATCAGCATCTGTTTCAAGACTCCCACACACACAGCTGTGGAGGATCTTCTCACACTTAGATGAGCATCCTAATCAGATGCCCAGTACTTGAGAAAGACTCCATGCGAACATATGCTGGACATGCTGCATCAAGGCAGCGACTACGTGTTGCACAGCAAACTGTAGGGCGTTAAACAGAGCTTATATCAAAGTATTTTGTATGCAACATTGAGCTGATAACTGCGACAGGCTGGCGACCTGTCCAGGGTGTACCCCGCCTCTTGCCCGGAACGTAGCTGGAGATGGGCACCAGCAACCCTCCCGAACCCATTAGGGACAAGGGTGAACAGAAAATGGATGGATGAAGGAATGGGCTGATAAGGTAGAGAGTTGGCACAACCAGTTGTAAAGCCATGCAGCATTATTGTCTTTCTCTGTGTCGCACTGACAGGGTGTGCGGTGGCTGCCATGGTAGACAAGAAATGGATAGGCACCCATTTAGCTCATCAACTTGATAGAATCCATTTCGATGTTGGAAAATGAAGGAATCTGTCAAGAAAAATGTAAGCAATCTGTTTGGCTCAACTATGAAGTCTCCACTGTCTGCTGACAGAGTATGGCTTGCACGATATGCGAAGCCTTAAAAAGTTGAGGAGTTCCATTACGCAGGAGGAGGCGATGCTTCTCCAGAATTAAAAGAATCAGTTGATGATGTCTAAGGATCTGATCAGGATGCCTCCTGGTCTCATCTAAGTGGGAGAGGTCTCAGGAACACATCCAGAACTCAGGGAAGGAGATTATATCTCTTTTAGGTGGCTGGGGGGACTAAATGTTTTCTAATTTGGTAAATGTGAGTTTATGGTCTATTTAATGCACCTTAAGAGTGCTTTCCATCCATCCTTCAGGAAAGCCTTGTCTCTCCGGTAACCTCCAGAATAAGTTTCTAGTCATTGCTGGAGACTCATAAAGACACATTTACCAAGTTAAGTTAGTCATTTAACTAAGCTTTGTTGGATATATTTAAACAAAAGTAGAACCAGACAGGTTTCAGTAATCTTGTGGGTTTGTGAAATAGTCTGCAACGTCCACAACCGGTTGTGTTGGAACTATAAAGTTAAACTAAACTTCTTCTGCGGTTCACAAATCTCAGATTTCTTTGTTAACAAATTTATTATGACGTAAAAACAAAGTCAAATTATTTGTAAAATGTACAAAAACAGAAGTTGTCTAAGAAGGTAAATTACTTATGACCAGCAGCAGAGGTTTTGGTGAGGCTCCTTATGTTGCTTCATGGTCGCTGAAAACAAACAAGGTTCTCCTTGAATATTTAACCTCCCACCTGTGGGAAATCAATCTAACCATCTAATTACAGCCTGTGGTTAACCGCAGAGAAGGCAGAGTACCAGCAGACTGGTGCTGATACTCCTGCATCCTGAACACACCTGCAAATACAGAATTACAAACTCTTCCAGGTCCAACAGTAACATCTGATAATTAACTCAGTACTTTAACAGATGATGTTACAACAACATTCTGCTTCAACAGCATCAAACATTTCTTCTTCTTCTTCTCCAGGAGCTGTATCTGGAAAACAACATGATCGAGGAGATCTCAGAGACGGTCTTCAATCAGACCACCAACCTCAACATGGTGTCTCTGAGGCACAACAAATTGGACGAGACCAAGATTGCTCCCATGGCCTGGTTCAACCACAGGTCAGACCAGAACAGAACCATCTTTACCAGCCATGAGTTTGGTTCAATAAGGATATTCAAACATAATTTCTCTTCTTTCAACTTCTGCAGGAACTTGGAGTCCATTGACTTGTCACATAATGACTTTTACCTGGTTCCGTCCTACCTGCCCAAGTCTTTGGTCCACTTAGTGCTTGTGGGAAATAAGGTTGAGAGGATACCTGGTAGGTTGAAGGGAAGCCTTAAGAATACTCTGTCTACAACCCAGAGGTCCAGTGGTGGGAATCCCCACTGTACTGGACCATCATAAGAGAACCAGAAAACGTGACTTCCCACAGGCTCGCCATAGTTCATCCAAAGCACCATAATAGGGCTTCACTGACGTAGTCGCTAAACAAAAATTCCATCATCTTATTCACAAAGAGGCGGCCTCCTCCCCTTCTTGACGCCAGGTCAAGAAGGGGAGGGTCCAACTCCACAGTCCTACCTCTGCAGTGTGTTTGATCTGAGGTTCATGGGCGTGTTTTATGCAGAAATTTTGCTTCAACTATTTGGTTTTTGCATCCATAGGCAACATGAATACTTCTGAGAAGCATTTCTTCAGATACGATGAGGAATTACATTTATTTTGAGTGATTCTTCACATAGAAAAATCCTGAATAGAAATTGCAGTGCTGTAGTACACGGCAAAAAGTTGACACTTTCTCAGTAATTGTTGTGTTACCTGAATGTCGTGGAAGTAGTGTCCCCAGGTGGTCTGTGCCTTTTGTGAAAGGTGTGCATGAATATGAACGTCCCGAAACCTACGCACCGACTGTTTGGCATTGGGTGACTATGGAAGAGCCTTTAGTCTGACAAGAACAGAAAAGGTAGAGCAGGGTCAAATATTAAAAACCCTGAGGTATTGAGGACAGATGGTGATCAAGGATCAGTGGGGGAACAGAGAGGAGCCGCAAGACAATCATGTACGCTTTCATCATGGATCTAACTAGGACTTCCTCTACAGGCTACATCTTTGCCCACATGGATCCTGGCCTGGAGTACCTCTACCTGTCCTTCAACAGGCTGGATGGGGAGGGAATCGAGCCAGAGTCGTTCTTTGGCGCCTATCACTCCATGATGGAGCTGTGTCTGGACCACAACCAGCTGATTCACGTCCCGCTCGGAATCAGTGAGATGACCAACCTACACCTCCTCCGACTGGACAGCAACTGGATCAGGTACCAGAATCTTTCGGCTCCAGACGTACTGACATAACGTCCTCCCAATATAATCCTGTAAAATCCAGCAGCGATTTTTTCCCCCAATGCAGCAGACCTTGAGTCATTCGTCACTTCCTGCCAGACACCAATAAACTGTAGGATCACTGGTTGCCATGACAACCAGAAACAAAATAAGATGATTCAAGTTTCCACCTGAGAGCCTCACACCATCACCCAGAGAGGAAAAACGCTACAGAGAGTCTGACTCTTCTCTAAGCCATCATGTTTGGACTCTCCACTAAACTCTTCCACATGCCAGTAGTGAGATCTTCATGCTCCAAGAGCAACAACCTCCACAGTAGCTCCAGTCTTCTCCCACAGGGACTTTAATGGAGCTGGGGCCAAAAACATACCTCTTTCTGCTGCAGTCAGTTTATTCGGGGCACACACTCTAAGGATCAGGCAGGTCACACATAGTGTTGAAAGCAGGGAAGAGCACCAAACGTTCTGGGAGTTTTAGGGCATGACCATAGAGTCTGTTTCAAAATTCAGGCTATTTCATCCTGGGTGGATTGTGATATTGGTATAATCTTGCACAAAGAGTCATGAAAAGGAAGAAAGATCTTCCACTGCAATAAAATCTTATAAAACACAAATGCACACAAGTCAAGAAATTTAATACACTTTTTACTGAAATTAATGACTGTTTAGATGCTGTCAGCTTAAAATGAAACTGAAATGAAATATTGTCATTGAAAAGAACAACTGCAGCTGAAAACATTGAAAAGTTTGTATTGGAAGTGAAACAAAATTTCCTAATTGAAAACCTGCATATATTCAATAAAACTAATAACTACACTTCGAATGTCAGGATATGATCCCATCAATAAAGTTTTATATGTGTAAGAGATGTTGATTCTCCAAAGAGTTTAAAATGATCCTTATTAAGAAATCTTAAAAACATACCCCTGACAAAGTGTGCATGTAGGGAGAATATGAAGAAAAATGACAGATATTTAAACCTTTTAGTTGTTGGAATGTGATGAAAATAAAGTGAGTCTAACTGAATCTTTTAACTTTCCAGGAGCGTCTCTGAAGAAAGCATCTGTGACCCAGAACAGCAGGTGGAAACAACTCTGGTGTCTTTAAGGATGGAAAATAACTACATCGATGCCATGGATGTGTCTCCATCAGCCTTCTCATGTTTACGTTCTGCCTCTAGTGTGGTCCTGAAACCTCAGAAAACCACACAGAGGATCCACAGAACCAGACACTAAAAGACACCTGAGAACTCTGTCAGAACCTCCTCCTGATGTTCATGAACAACACGATTAGACGCGAGTTTCCTTCTGGGACAGAGAGTGTTTCTGATCTCAGGACTTCACCTTTACAAGCTCTGAGTAACTCAGCCCCTGCATGACGTTTTGGGTCTGGTGAGTTATTCTGCTGGGTCACATGGACCGACCTTTGGCTGTTAAACGATGACTGAACTCTTTCAGGCTTCAGAAACCAAACACATCTGTGTCCTTTGGTAAAATGTAAAATGGAAAGAACTCCTTCCCTGGAGACTGTAAACTACTAATAAAGAAATGGAAAGAATTTCCCTGCAGCGGTACCAGAGCACATTATTTCCTAACAACCTCAGCAGTTTCATGTTCTCAGCTCTTTCTTCCAACACTTTATTCTCTAAAAGCTTAAACAAGCTGTGAGTGAGTGGGGTTGTTCTTTAGAGTTCATGAATTGCAGATTTTAAGGATCAGGTCAGAACATGTTCTCCAGAAGAGTTAAATGTTTCAGCAGACGAGAATACAGTAGCTGTCAGGACATGTCCTCCTCGTTTTTGTTTCTCTGAGTGAATGAGACAGAGCCTGGACAGGGAGTTCCACTGGTGGGATTGAAAAGGGATTTATCATTTATGCGTGGCCATGGAAGAAAACTTTCCAGAAAAGCAGAGGTTGTCTTTGTTGACTGCCCTGAAGAATAAAGGTGTGTTATCACAACATTAAGATGAGAAGACGTCATCAATGGTCCTATGGTGTATCGCTCCCACCAGTCTTGTTCAGCCCGCTTTAATCCAACTCCAGTCCGTTTGCCTAACAGGACCTGTGAACCTGCAGCTCTCGATCCGCATGCAGCTCTTTAAAGGATCCTGTGTGGCTTGTTTTTTCCTTTCTTTAAAATTGTTTATGAAATGTAATTCTGTGACAATGTTGAAATTACCTACACTTTTAAAAGTTGCACTAGCAAAATCAGAATAACGCTCAGTACGCGCATTCAGATCTCCTCCTGGATCTGAAGTCTGATCCAGGAGGAGAGACTTCAGATGACAGATGGGAGCCAAGTCATTTCGAGCTTAAATCAGTTTCCATTGCAGCAGCTTTCCACAACAGGTCTCTATTTCTATCAACTGCCTCAATTCACATTGGTGCACTTTGCGTCACAGATTGAACAGGTTGCTCAAAGGGTTTGGTTGGTTTGAACCACTAAAGTGTGAAAGAGCACTACAGCAGCGGAAAATGGAACAAATGTTGCAGTTTTGGTTCCCAATCGAACCAAAACTATTAATGGTTAGAGAAGCAATGGTTGATGCCCATCGACCTCTAAAGGTCATCTCCAAACAATGTAATGCTAATCATTCTGCAAAGGGGAAGATTATTCATTTTCCAAGGTAATCCAGTGTCAAATCGGGGTCCATTTGAGTTTAGTCCAAACTGGATCATCAACAGAACCAAACACAGCAGGCTGATGGATCATGGATTGAACTTCTCCATTTCACTTCTTATTTGCTTGGTTTTATAAACAACAGTCCAGCATCTCAATAATTACAGCATAAGACAAGATAAATTGATATAGTACTCCGTCTTACCCTGATGGAAGCTGCTTTAAGCTGAATAAGAACCTGACATCTTTAACCAATTAAAAGTGGCCGGTGGTCGGCCTAGAGAAGGTCAGGAGAACTGAGATGATGTTCCCTGACCTCCACCTTCATCTGCACCTCCAAGATACCAAACAGGAACATTCCCATTGTCAGATTATCACCTCAGTCGTGGGAGACGACCTGGAGCCAGGATGACAGATTCTGAATGAGTCGGAGAAAATGAATGTGGTTCTGTAGCTGCACGCCATGAACATTCAGTAGAAGCAGGAAGCCAACATCATCATAACATTTTCCTCTGTAAGCCTGAGGTTTGGGAACATTTCCTGCAGTAGCAGAACTCTGAATGGATGACTGGATGTGGTGATCACAAAACCACGTTCCTGGTAACAAAACCTCAACATTTCAAGTGATCACTTCATAGAAGGACATCCAGAGGTAAGAAAGCGATAAAAGCAATGAGCTGGAATGTGTGGCGGGCTTTAGAAGATACGGACAAATCATGGTCACGGCATGCTTGCGTTGGAAAAACTTTCCTCAAATGAGCCGGGACACCTAGATTAAAGCCGTTCCTGCAGCAGAAAAGTCGGCAGGGTTGCCAAAGAAACCAGCTGCTTCAGTCATTAGATTCAAATATCAAAGAGATGAAGGAAGAGTCCAGGAATCATCAGTCACATGACGTCAGAAATGCTCTGCAGGACGGAGATCAAGCCAAGAGAGAAAAATGATAAAAACTGTTCAGAACCATCAGTACCCTCCTTCATTCTTACCTCTTTCTTATTTGGGCTGTAAGCCTGAGCGAACAAATCAGATTTGTCTCCATTAGCAGCTCCAGCGACGTTCCACCCCATTTTTCGCACCCACGCCCAGGGGTGGAACAAGCCAGTGCTGATCTGATTTGATTGACAGCCGACTGAATTCATTGATTTCCGTCACTGGAGGAGCAAAGGCCAAATCGTGCAAACTCTAAACAACAGTGTGGCTCAGTTTGCTGAGCATAAGTATGAGTTCAATCATGAGCAGTGCCAGGAAAACATGTGTCAACTTTTGGAGAGGAATCACTGATTTAGCAGCCCTGCCAGCAGCTCATCTCTCTGGAGAATGGGCAGCAAGGAAGAGAGAAACAGTGTGAAATACCGAAAATACGTAACGTTGGCTTGTTATTCTCTGTTTGGAATTTTATTTTCAATAAAGTTCATGCATGGATATTGGCTTACATGTTTTGACAACATTAACTAAATCCAAAATAAAATACATAGAGTTTATGCATAGCAAATTTATCAGCTGATCAGAATTGTTATTGCTATGTTTGGGCCAGCAATGAATTCCTAAAAGACAAAATGAAATAGCGGGGTTTATTTGAGTCCATCAGAACCAAACCTCAACGTTCTGCAAACATCAGCGGAGAGCAGATCACAACTGCACCGCACAAGAGTGAGGAGCAGACCATTAATGCAGACAATCTGGGCTAATACCGAACCGGACATTAACCGGTTAGAGAGAGACCTGACAGCGGCTGTAGTCCCAGAGTTCTGGGTCATCCTGGGGGCTTCCTCCAATGGACTCCCTTCAGATCATGTGATCAAACCTCCTCAGCTCCTTCTAGTGTGATGGTGCAAAGACCAGGATCATGGATCCAATCGGTTTTCATTTGACTAACATGCTTCCTTCGACTGGATGTAATTAGCTGGCCAGAGTTCTGACCTGAACCTAATAGAGAATCTGTAGAGGATCTAAAGATTAGGGTGATGGGTAGGAGGCCTTCCTACTATGGGTGCTCTGAGAAACTGGCCCATATTTCCTTAACTTTGACCGATACTTAAATGAGAAACCAATTTTATCCACTGATCTAGAAAAAAGGCCTGAAAATCATCCACTGTCTCCCTACAGGCAGAAATGGCCTATTTTTTTAAACCAAAGATAAAAGAGAAATCTTACAACTGCTAAAATATGGTGCCACTCCATTTATGTTTACACTTTGTAAAGAAGAAAGTTGTTCAGTGTCTTTGTGTAATTCCCTTCAGTCATTCTTAGTGCAGCAGTTTAGATTGTTAGACACAGTGCATCCTGAAAGTGAACTGCAGCTGCTGAAAATGTAACAATTTTGGTCCCCAATCAAATTGAATCCACTGGACTATCAGGTGATAAAACACTTGGAAGATAAACTACCTAAACAGCAAAGGAGACCTGCAGAAAAATGCTCAGCTGCTAGAAAAGTCTAACTCCCAATAAAGCGTTTTTGATTAATTATTGAGAACATAAATAATTCAAAAATTACATTTAAAATCTATTTTTTTGGTGTATTTAAAAAAAACAAAAAACAACTGATTTTACATTTCCATTTTTCTAATTATCTTCTGTGCCATTCCTTGCTCCTCATTTCCTGTCATTTGGTTGAATAAAAATAATTTCTAATCTAAATTTAGCTGGGGTCTGAATAGTTTAGGGCTTTGGTCCATCATCCTGGGTCAACTCAGAGCCGAGCTGCTGCAGGATTCATGGGATCAGGGCAATTCCTGGACGCCTCCCAGTGGAGTCGATCGGATTTGAGTTAAAATATGCTTTAGCAGCTCAACCTGATTTTGTTTTGAGCTAAACCTAACATGTGGTACATGTTCAGTTTCAGACTAAAGGTCGGGATGTCGGAGATGACATCATTCTGGACTGGAAAGATCTACAGCTGGCAGAACTTCAGGGTCACACCTCTTTCAAAAATGTTTCCTGGCACTGAAGCCTCCACAGCGCTGAGCCACGTTTTTGGCAACGGCGTGCTGCTGGTTGCCCCGCTGACTTTCATCAAATGCTGGAAGGTCCAGACGGAGAAAATTCTCCTCAGAGCAAGAACACAACAAGCTGCAGTCGGATGTCTGAGAGGGCTGGAAACTATGAGGCCCTCTGAGAGAGCCTGACCATCAGGAACGCAGACCATCACACGTCAGTAATGCTGAAATCTTAAAACTATAATTTCAGCAATTACGCCATCACGTTTTTGCTCCTCTACCACAAACCAGCTTTCCTCTGAGGGCTGTTAACTCTACAGAGCTTCATCACCGGGAGGCGCAGCAGTCAAACGAGGTCTTCATCATCCGCTTTGATCCGTTGGAGATGAAAACCCTGAACCCCAGCAGCTCTGCTCTTCATCCAGACAGTCATCACACGTCAGGTTAGGCTGCACCCAGAGAGGCTTTACATCAGGATCCAATCAGAGTCCAGCCATTTTTTGGGAAAATGATCTGGCTCGGAGCGGCCCATTGTTTCAGCACACGGCTATGACAGAACAGAAACATGGTCCGAGGTTCCGACAGGGGAACCAGAAACCAGAAACCAGCAGCTGTCAGTGGTTTCAGCAGAGCTGACCTGAAATCTGCAGCTGTAGGTACAAACACAGCTGCTGATCCTCGCTATGCAGCCTGAACTGCTTTATTTCTATCATCATGATCTACAAACCCTTGAGACTTCCCCTCCAGACCCTCCAAAATATCCCTGCTGGACGATTGCTCATCCTGCAGGTGGAGTCCTGAAGTCTCTCTTTTTAAACCTTCAACAGTTTAGATGTTGAAACTTAATGAGTTAAAAATTTTAACACAATTCATTGCATTTTTTTAAACATACGAAAGTCCCAATCTGGAACCTTTGTATTTGTGTGTTTCCAGTACCTCCAAAAATCTGATGCACAGTGACAGCGATGGAGAATGAATGTTTACATCAGTGTCTACAGTCCACATTTATAATAATTTATTATAATATATATAATTTATTAAAAGGCAACAGTTCCTTTGACATACACATTTTTATACCTTTTCTTAAGTTCAACAGAAAAACTAAGGGCTAAAAATTGGAGGGAACTTGCTGATTAGCTAGTTTTGCTGCAAATAGCTCTGTTGTTTGCATATGCGGAGTGACGCAAGTGTCAAAAAAGTCACTTCATCATCTCCTTTGTCATAATGGCGGTTGGCAAAAAACTCAAGGAAACATTAACGCCACCTACTGGTAAGGCCGCCCTGTATATCAATCAAGTGATGGGATGAATAACACAGGCTAACATCTATTTTCTTTTATGTCATGTAATCTACTCTCACTACCTTTGCAATCAACATATTGAGCACCCCTGCTTTACAGAAATTTGTCCAATGTTCTTCTCTTCTGATCTCAAAAAGCCAGCTTGGACATCATCAGACTATTTGGGGTGTAAAATCTACCTGCACCTGATTACTTCTGTGAAATCATCCTTAAAGGTGAACCTGCTTTACATCGATCACGACATGGTCAGAACACCAATCTCCTGACATTGTGAGTGGAAACGCAGAAAGAAAACTGAGTCCATTAGCTGGATGCAGAACCTTTGGTAAGCAACATGCATCTGAGATAATCTCATCTCTAAAATTTTGGCTGAACACATGAACAGGTGAGGAGAGGAGAGTCACCGGGAGACTCGCCCTTCAGGCTCCTCTGACACCAATAGAAAAACCTTTCTGATAGGATTTGAAGGAAAAATTACTGACAAATAGGCCTGTAACAATAAAACATTTTACTGGGTGATAAATTGTCCCAGAAGTTTTTGCGAGAAAAGATAATATTTCAAGAAATATAGTAGTAATGGCATAATGATGCAAGAAGATATTATCAAACCCTAACCCTACAATGCTAATGAGCATTTAATACTGGAACTGAGAGATACTGTAAATATCCAAAATAAATAAACAAAATGACAGATATAAAATGTATTTTGAAATGTCTACAGACAAAAGTGTTCTTCCAAAAAGAGCTATTTGAGACCAAAGCACCAGACTGAGCACTTTTATCATCCAGTTGTTGGTAAAAAGAGAAAGAAAAGAGAAAAACGATAAATTTTGCAAATAGAAATTATTGAGTTTGTTTTAATTTATCTTAATTAATTGAATTATCGCTTATTGCGACACGTTTTTAGTGTTTTATTTAAGACAGATTTCAGAATCAGCAACATAAATTACACCATTTTCTATTGGTAAATCATTAAACAAAACCTCAATCTAAAAAAATCACAGCTGAATTATCACGACCAAAATCGAATCCATAACAAAATTACTCCATTTCTCTGCAACTTTAACTTTCTACTAAATACAATAAAATCCCAGAAGAGAGTTTAATATTTGAAATATGTGGAGGTAAAGTCTTTTTAGTGATTTCTAACCTGCAAGAAGAATTCATGAATAAAACTTCATTCCTGTCTGAACCGGTTTTGTTTTACAAGAATCCTTCATTTGTCTTTTGTTCCAAAAACTTCTGCTGAGAACAACAGAATCCGCTTAAAGCGTTGGAGGACATTGACCTCTTCAGACGCCTCACTGAGCAAATGATGGTTTCACCAGATCTGAGACGGTTTGGAAAATATGAATTCTCCTCCCAGAAGATGCTCAGAAAGCAGAACTCAGATCGAATCCCACTCCTGCTTGTCAGCCTGCCAGACCAGACCCGGGTATTTAAATGGTCTGGCTCAGCAGCGAGCCGTGGCGTTCCAGCTCAGCTCAGCAGAAAATCCCAGGCTGAAAGGAAAAGGAACCCCTGAGGGAGCGAGCCCCTGTTAGCTTTTCCATTTCAGATCGCTCCTTTTCATCCCTGCCTCAGATGTAGCGTAAAGACGCTTCCTGTTCAGCAAAAACTGAAGTCTGGTGCTATGTTGGTAATACCACCTTAAACCAGCGACTTTCATTGTCTCCGTGTTGCTAATTCCACCTTAAACCAGCGACTTCCATTGTCTCTGTGTTGCTAATTCCACCTTAAACCAGCGACTTCCATTGTCTCCGTGTTGCTAATTCCACCTTAAACCAGTGACTTCCATTGTCTGTGTTGCTAATACCACCTTAAATCAGTAACTTCCATAGTCTCTGTGTTGCTAATACCACCTTAAACCAGTGACTTCCATTGTCTGTGTTGCTAATACCACCTTAAACCGGTGACTTCCATTGTCTCCGTGTTGCTAATTCCACCTTAAACCAGCGACTTCCATTGTCTGTGTTGCTAATACCACCTTAAACCAGTGACTTCCATTGTCTCTGTGTTGCTAATACCACCTTAAACCAGTGACTTCCATTGTCTGTATTGCTAATACCACCTTAAACCAGCGACTTCCATTGTCTGTGTTGCTAATACCACCTTAAACCAGTGACTTCCATTGTCTGTGTTGCTAATACCACCTTAAATCAGTAACTTCCATAGTCTCTGTGTT
>CAEFZX010030255.1:0-59678 GCA_903066825.1 Alfaro cultratus | reverse complement strand
GAACGAGCACAACGCCATTATCATTCTTAACATTATCTCTCCTACTCATCCTGCCGCTTTCTCACCCACGCCTACCAGCGGCTCCACCTAGTGGCATGGAGTAGTATTACACAACACAACATTTCCTCCCTTGTTAAGGTTTAAACTTCCTCTAAAGTATACTTGAACAGAATTTGCTGAGTACAACCTATTATCCAAATGCACTTGAAATTATCTGCATATTTGTAGCAACAGAAATATAAAACAAATGTACTAATAAAGATTACATAACCCTTTAACTTTAACTAGATTTTCTCTCAATATTTCTGTAATAAAACAAATTAACCATGTTAGTAACCAGTAGATGAAATAACATTTTATCAATGAGAGTCAGTAAATATAACTTTACGAAACAGTTATGTTTCTACATAACTTTTAAGACATAACAAAGTCTCTGTGCCAACCGGGTTTGTATTTTGCATGTGGGAGCTTCCTATGAGGAAGTGAATCAGGCCGAACCTTTTCCAGTCCTGTCATAGTAGAGTCTTGTCCAGAAACTGGAGTGCAGCGTGCAAGGTGAGATGCGTTCCAATTCCTTCCGTCACTCAGCATGAAGGTGTGTTTACCTTTAATCTTTGTGATGGTTGCAGGAGGGGTAAACTTAGGGTGACCTTTTGGAACATGTAATGGATTCCGTATCCTCACCCTCTCTCCTATCTGGAATGAAGGTACTCTTGCACCACGCTTGGCATCAGCGTAGCGTTTCATTTTGGTTTGCTGTTTCAGAACTTCATGTTGTGCCTTGTCGTGCAGCGGAGATGTAGCAGGAGGCAAAGGGAGTATGTTCAGTTTAGTACGCATTTTCCTCCCAAAGAGAAGTTCGTACGGAGAGGTGGATGTAGTTGCATGAGGTGTTGCACGGTATACTTGAAGCCATTCTGAGACAGTGTCTTTCCACGACGTAGACTGTTGTATTGCAGTTTGAATGCAGGTGCGGAGAGCACGATGAAACCTTTCAACGGCACCATTGGCAGCAGGGTAGTAGACAGATGTTCTGGTGTGAGATATTCCTCTATTCTGGAGGAATGCTGAGAAGGCTCCAGATGCAAACTGAGTGCCATTGTCTGTAACAATGGTTGGTCTCAGGGTTGCCATGACGACTGAAAGCGGTTGATAAGAACTGAATAACATCATTCGTAGTGACAGTATGTGAGAAAGCAAGTTCAGGCCATTTAAAATAATAATCAGTCAATGTAATAGCAAATCTGCAAGACGGAATAGCTGTGTCAAATGGACCTACAATGTCAAGTCCAAGTTTTTTCCATGGCCCATCTGGCAGTGGTACAGGCTGAAGAGGAGCAGGGCGTGTTTGGGCCGTTTTATCATTTGACTGGCATATGACACATACCTTTATAGCATCCTGAACTTGTGAGTCCATTTTTGGCCACCAGTAAAGGTCTCTCAAGCGCTGTTTTGTGCGCACGATTCCTTGATGACTTTCATGTGCAAGTGTAATCAGAGTATGTCTGACAGAAAGTGGTGCGATGAGTCTCATACCTCTGAGGATGTAATTACTGTAAGTTGAAAGTTCATTTCTGATCTTGTAGTATGGCGCAAGTGTATCACTGACTGATTTAATGGAGGCAGGCCAGCCTTTTTCCATTTGCGCACGCAGGTCTATCAGTTCAGGGCAGGAGAAGCAAGCTGAATCAAAGTCAGTAACAGGAAGAGCGGACAGAGTAGCAGAAATCTGAGCGACCACTTCCGGATCCACGTCCGGTACAGGATCTGACGTCGCAGGCAAAGGCAGGCGTGACAGGCAATCAGCTGTGTAGTTTTGAGAACCAGGTCGGTAAATGACATCATAATCAAAACATAGCAGGCGAGCTGACCACCGTGCAATGCGCAGTCCAGCTCGATTCATTCCTTTTGTGCTCAGAAGTGTGGTCAGAGCTTGATGATCTGTTCGAAGGGTGAAGCGTCGACCCCACAAATATGTTCTCCATTTCTCTGTAGCCCACACACATGCAAGTGCTTCCTTCTCGACAGTAGAGTACTTTTTTTTCGGTTGCAGACAGTGTGCGAGAAGCAAAGGCCACAGGCTTCTCTGTTCCATCAGGCTGAACCTGGGCAAAGACAGCTCCCAGTCCGTAATCACTGGCATCAGTAGATATAACAATACGTAGAGAAGGGTTAAACAGTGCAAGAGCAGGGCTGTTCACCAGAAGCTGCTTAATTTCTTCAAAGCTTGTCTGTGCTTCTGAAATCCATACATAGTTACTTGTCCCACTTCCACAAGAACGCATAGGTGCCACTATTGTTGCAAAATTGGGCAAGAATTTGGAGTACCAAGATACCAACCCAAGGAAGGATCTCAATGCAGCAGCATCAGTGGGTGGAGGAGCATTTAAAACAGCGTCAATGTGTTCTTTGTCTGGGAGAATGCCATCTGCAGTTATGACATGACCCAAAAAACGTGAAGATGTCTTTCTGAAATGACATTTGTTTTCATTTAGCACAAGACCAGCAGTTTTGAGCTTTTGAAGGACAGCGTTCAGGTTGCCGTCGTGCTCATCAGGAGTTTTACCATAGATGATGAGGTCATCCAGGTAATTCTGGACACCTGGAAGATCTTTTAGAATCTCAGCCATCATCTTTTGAAATGCTGAGGGAGCGGAGGCAAGGCCATAAGGAACTCTGCAAAATCTGAAAAGACCTTCATGTGTGATAAATGCAGTTAAATCTCTGCTATCTTCATGCAAGGGTAGCTGGTAGTATGCATTGGCTAGATCGATTGTAGAAGACAGTGTTGCACCTTGTAAACTGACAAACAACTCATCCACATGTGGTAGGGGATAGCAGTCTGTAATAACAGCTCTGTTTGGTTCACGGAGGTCTGCACACAATCGTATTCCTCCTGTTTTGCGTCCTGTTACTACGATTGGTGAAACCCATGGCGATGCATCAATGCGTTCAATGACTCCAGCTTTCAGGAGGCGGTTCAGTTCAGCTGAAACTGGAGCTCTCACCGCAAAGGGAAGGCGTCTAAGCTTTTGTCGTACTGGTTTAACTGTAGGATCCAGTCTTACTTTATGAACAAATGATTTCACACAGCCTATATCAGCAGCAGCAGCAGCAGAGGCAAGTGATGCAGGTGATGCATCTGTTGTCATCACAGGAGCAGTAGGAGCAGTGCATGGTGGCAAAACAGCGTTTCCAGTGATGCAAATGTGCAGTGCTTCCATCAAGTCTCGGCCAAGAAGAGGAGTTCCCTGTTTTACAACAAAAAGAGTAGCTGGTGCAGTAGTA
Source organism: Alfaro cultratus (assembly GCA_903066825.1). Lineage (NCBI taxonomy): Eukaryota > Metazoa > Chordata > Actinopteri > Cyprinodontiformes > Poeciliidae > Alfaro > Alfaro cultratus. The sequence continues at coordinate 56,390 of CAEFZX010030255.1, read as the reverse complement.
GTTCCTCTACTTGCTTCAACTTGTAAACATCCTAGAACAGGAATTGTTTTCTTAGTATAAGTAACTAAGCGAAGGTCAGGGGGACGTAGCGGTGTTCCACTGAAATGTTCTTTGTAGGTTTGCTGCGGCAGTATGGAAACTGCAGAGCCTGTATCAACAGTGAGTCGAAGAGTCTTGGTAGGTGAAGTTGTGGTGCTTAATTCAATGTCACACTGTAGGGTTTTTGATGCATGCAAAGTGTCTCTCAAGTACAGTACAGTCAGGTTTGGTAGCTGTACTTCACGGACCTGTCTTGTCTTAGATGAGCAGCAGACACGGGCAAAGTGACCAACTTTTTGGCAGAGTTTACATGTAGCTTTAGCAGCTGGGCATTGGCGGAAGTTAGCCAGGTGTTTGTTTGAACCACACCTAAAACAACTTTTAGCAGAAGTCGATGTAGCAGAAGGTGCCTTGGTAGGTCGAAGGACAGAATTGTTATTCTTCGTAGCTGAGTATGAACGAGACTGTATGGCTTGGACATGGCCATCGCTATTAGCTGTTAACGCTTTAGCTTGGTAAGCTNAAGCTGCCGATTCCATTTGTGCTGCAAGAGTAACAGCTTTATCTAGAGTCAAATCAGGTTCAAGTAGGAGTCTCTCTCTTATTCTGGAGTTGAAGATGTGTTCGACCAACTGATCACGGATCATTTCTTCGGTCTTATCATCAAAGTCACATTTAGAAGCAAGGTCACGTAGAGCAGTCACGTACTGCTCAACAGTCTCATGTGGTGATTGTGTTCGCTTTCTGAAAGCATGCCTTTCTACAACAATGTTGACTTTCGGTAAAAAGTGTTTTTCTAGAGCAGCAACAGCAGAAGAAAGCGTGTCACCTGTGTTCGTTAATGAGTAGAACGTTCGTTGTCCTTCGGCTCCTAAGCAGTGCAATAAAGTCGCTCTTTTTCGGGCGTCAGGCCAAGCATTCCCTGTTGCATTAATCACGAGCAAGTAATTGTTGAACATACGCATCCACATGTTGAATGGTAGAGCAGGTTCTCCAGGGCAAGGCAAAAACAACGGCGGCGGGTGGACGTTAGCAGCCATGCTAATTCAGTAGGTAGAAAACTTCAGCAGAAGAAAAAAAACACACGCAGGATCTCTCGTCGCCAATTTGTAATGGTGTAAGAACAAGACACGTTCTTGAATATCTGTGCCTTTATTTAACGCAGCACATCAAGTCCAACTACCGAACGAGCACAACGCCATTATCATTCTTAACATTATCTCTCCTACTCATCCTGCCGCTTTCTCACACACGCCTACCAGCGGCTCCACCTAGTGGCATGGAGTAGTATTACACAACACAACAGCTTCCTTATGAGCAAATGGAACCATGACAAATCATTATTTGTCATGGTGACTCACAATAAATATTGTCTAAAGGGACAGATTAACATTCTAGTTGCTTATAGTTGAAACCAGAAGTTTAAATACTCTAAATAAATTTAAAAACACACATTCTCAAATCAGAACAAACTTCTCTTGTTTTAGGCTCTTGTTTGGTGATTTTGGTTAGAATCACCAAAATGATTTCCGTTTGCTTCATGCCACAATAGTGAGAGAAATGAGCCTGTCACTGTTTAGACCACACACTGCGTCAAATTGATCTGCTGAAGACAAGCAGACTGAGGACATGATCCCTGTGGACTGTCGAGACCAACATGAACTCATTTGGTTCAGAGAGAAACATTGTTATCCACCTAAAAGGACTGAAAATCAGTGACTGCCCCCTTTACTCTGCCATGAGAGGACTGACTGACAGATTCCTTTATATTTGGCAACCTTTCAGACACTAAAAAGAAACGTGTATAAGCCAAGATCAGAATCTGGATCTTTTTAAAGCTCAGTGATCGGCCAGAAAACTACAATTGGTGTTGTACCGTGAAAAGATCTGATGAAAGATTTACAAAAGTGTTAGGGATGTACTTTGTATTACATGTATTTTCAGTTAAATTGTGGAATGGGGTGGAGAAGCATGGATGAAGCCGGCAGGATGGTGTCTATGAATTTTAGATTTTTCTTTAACATACCTACCTTACTGAACATCTTGGATCAAGCTATTGTAATGGTAGGCCAGTGGTTGTAATTCTAAATTTGGACATTAGATGGCAGCAGTGTAACATCTATTTTTTAATCCCGGTTTTATCCGTTTACTGTATTGGACTAACTTTCTTTTTTATCTTAAAGTTATGTTTTGACGTTTTTCCCTCTTTTTTAACAAAATTTAAACATATGTTTGTAAATATGGTGACATTCTATAAAAAGATATTTAAACAAACAAAATAACCATTTTAACTTAGGGGAAGGAGAAAAATGAAGAAAAAGTTTTTATATTAGCTGCACATTCAAATGAAGACACTCCGAGATTCCTGTCGACACTGCTGGAAGTCCAGATTAAGGTCTTGATACATTTCCTAAAGAAAACAACAAAAAAGCGGACATACTGGCAGACTGTTTACTATGACTAATAGCATATGGTTAGCAGTTGTCAAGGCAACTGGCCAGCCATCCGCTGGGGCCTGAGAAAAACAGGAAGCAGAGTGAGAACCGAGAAAAGCAACTGAAACTGAAACAGACGTTAGAGCTCTCGATAAACTGAATGAAGCGACTGTCTCTGTGTGTGTGTCTGTGTAGGTGTGTGTGTGTATAGAGCAAAGCCTCATCTGACAAATACCTGAACCACTCGTACCAGTTACTCCAGTTCCAGTCATTTCAGGTGCTAACTTGCACAGTTCAGCAGCAAAACCTTTAATCCTTATCTCAAAGTCGAGTCCCAGACCTTTCAGTTTCCCAACAGAAAGGTCTCTGGCCGTCACTTTGTTTTTATCTCAACAGCCACAGATATAAGAGCTCTCTGAGGCTCAGCAGCTATAAAAAAAAGAACTGGACTCTGCTCTTTCTGCCTATACTAGAGATAAAAAATGAGTGCAATCTAACCCTGTTGTGACAGTCATAAAAATCCAACCGGACGCAGGATAAATACAAAAACACTTTATTTTCAGTTGAACATGTTGATTCACATGTAGGTTTCACAATGTTACAGACGAATGACGGGATGAAAAGCAGAGCAAATGTCATTTTTATTTTCATGATTGTTTTTTTTTTCTTTCAGCTAAATAGTTACATTATCCTTTAAGAGAGTGTGCTGCCGACAACTCCTTCCTGATAAGAGATTTAATGGCTCTAAATGACTCTGGACAACAGAAACATATCCCGTCAGCTTTCACTGCTCGTCTCTAACCGACATAAAGCGGAAGAAACTAAATCTGTGGAAAAGCGCACGCAGGATGTTGCTGTGAGGCTACAGTTAAGGCAACACAGATCGGTGGACATTCAGAATGTTTCTGTTGTTACGCCAGCTCTTCTGATCAGCAATGTCCTCATATTTTTATTCCCGTTTTATATACCAGGAAACACCTCGTTTATGTTTCTGCGTCCACTCCAAACAGATACGCTGATTCCAAAAACAACAAACAAACCATTTTAAAAAAGCAGACGGCTCTTAGTTCAGTTATTAGCAGAATTTGCTTTAAATATTACATAATGCAGGCAGGATTCAAGAGCTGCATCTACAGACTGAAACGAGCTTTTTCCGTCATTGAGTAAGAATAACAAAAAAAGGCACAAGTATGAAAAGATTTTTGCAGTAAAGCAAGCAACAACCCCCTTTGATCCAGTGAGTCTTTATATTTTAAAAAACAACAAATCACCATGACGACTGAGTGAATCCAGTGTTACACTCTGGAGGGAGGGGGTTTGGTTCCCACAGTGTCTTCCTGTTGGCAGAGCTTTAGCCTGCTAGCTGTTAGCAACCCTTAACAATGGATCCTGTTTCCTCATAGCAGGGGCCAATGACTCCTGAGCACTTACTGCTTTGTCAGTGCAGGTCAGTGTTTCTGTGCAGGGCAAATGGGAGATCTGTGCGCTCAAATTAAACCGCCCCTCCCCCCAGGGATGCTTTAAAAATACAATAAAATCAAAGAAATAAATTCATATGCATATCTTATTTATAAAAAGGCACAAGAGCGACTTTCCGAGGTGTAGAGTTTGCCGCTAGCATGCTAAAGCACAGCTAGCTTCAAGTAAGCATGGGCCGGTAACAGGTGTCGAGTTTTCATTTCAAAATTGATAACCTCCATTTAATTTTTTTCATTATGTTCCATCTTATTTCCCATCAGAAACAAACTTCTTGATGCTTAACGTAAAATGGTTTAAATAATATTGAACATAACTCATGTTTTTCCCCTATTTTGTCAAAATATTAGGATCTCATTGCATCAGGATTAAGATTATTATACAGGCCCATGCCTAGTTTGAATCCGGCCACATCAAAAGGCACATATCTGCAAGTAAAGCGTTGCTCCCCGTTTCTCTCAGACTCACAAACACACACGCATACACACACACACACACAGGCCAACCAGTGCGCTGCCTGTAAGGTGCTAAAGCAATCAAAAACCCACATACAAAAGAGTTATGTACATTGTGGACACCAGGAGGACGGTGTTGGTCCCCCCGCTGTAGTAATGGAGAGTCCAGTGTCCTGAGGAGACAGATCCACACGGCCTGCTGTCCACTGTGGGGCCAGTGGTTGAGAGTATAAATAGATGATAATTAATCTGCTGACCTGAACTGATTGGGATGGCAACGCCACATACCGGTTCCGTGTGTCTCCAGCAGAGCATTTAACTTGTTAGTTAAGTGCTTGCTTTGGTTAAACGTGGCGATAAGGAACATGATTGCAAACAGGCTGAATCTACATTTAGCTTGTCGAAACTAACGGACTGAATTAAACTCATCTTTGGTAAGCCGAAGTCTTAATAACGCTGAGAACCTCTCACTACTAAAAAGGCGTGTGAAGCTACTTAAGCTGCACATAAATGTTCCACCGGGGTCGTGCTGTGGTGGTGCGGGGGTTTGGCACGCCCCACGTTTGGAGGCCTTGGTCCTCGATGCGGACGTCGCGGGTTCGACTCCCGGTCCCGGCGACCTTTGCCGCATGTCTTCCCCTTCCCCCTCCCCCTTCCTGTCAGCCTACTGTCGCGGAAAATGCGAGCCACTAGAGCCGCAAAAAACGCTTCGGAGAAAAAAATAATAAAAATAAAAAATAAAAAAAACCATAAAAAGTAAAAACAAAAAAATTAAATGTTCCACCGGTGGCACACGGAGGGCGTCGGTATGGTCCTCATGTCCCCACTCAGGTGGAAGTGGTCTGCAGATTGTAAACCCAGCCCCCACGCTGACGGTCAAATGCTCACCGCTTGGCAGACCGATACATCCAGCTGAGTGTCAGTCGGTCGAAAGGGAAAACTAAGAGAACTGAAGATTCACACAGGTGTTTTAGGCTCCGACGTAGCCCACATGTTCTCCGGAAGCGACTGTTCTTCCCCCTAACCCCTTCATCCGAGGTCAGGGGTCAGGACGAAGTGACGTCCGAGGTTTTCCTAATGACGCTTGCACGCACCTCGTGAGCGTGGCTGCTCGACGGGGGTGTGTGAGAGTTTTGGCCGCAGGCCGGCGTCCAGCTGTCGATGTGGTAGCTGATGAGGGGCGTGGGGTCCTTCAGGCTGGTGACCCGGAAGTTGGGTTTGCTCGGGTTGACGAACGAAGCCATGCTGGGGAGAGAGCACGGCGGGATTCTGAGGACCGACGGGTATTCCCGCTTCCACGTCGGACAGAGAGCCTGTCGGTGGGAACAAGGAGAAGAAGGAACATTTAAAAAAATGATGTACATATCATGGACAATTTCTGAAGCAAACTGATGTGAACCTGGGGCTGAGCAGCAAACCAAAGTGTTCATAACCCTTTGACTTTTTCACATTTTGTCATGTATTTTAAGGAGTCTTTACAGGAAGGAATAAAAAGTCGTCCATTATTGTGAAGTGGCACCATAACGTGGTTTTCAAAGTTTATTTTATAAATGAAATGTATTCTACCAAGACTTACTGTGGGAATAGAGTGTTCATGGTCTAAGTTTGTTCCCACGATTAGCATTTTGTGCACAAAAGTTAGTTTTGGTCTCATTTAAACCGTAGCACGGGTGCATCAATTACCCCTGACCTGCCTATTCCAACTTTGGCCGATAATTTTTTTTTTTTTTTTTTTGAAACTTTGCTAAATATAGCGACAAGTTGCTAAGTCAGGGTGAGGTGACTATTGTTAACCAGGCACGTGCAGACCTGACCTGGTGGGCAGGTCAGCTCTCTCACAGCAGAACAAAGGGGGACAGACGCTGATTTTCAGACCTTTGCGTAGACAGATAAGATCGGTAGATAATATCAGTTTCTCATGTAAGATAATTAAAGTGCAAATAACCTCCCCTGGGAGAGCACTCCTTCACCCCTGACAAATTCTTAAAAGTCCCAGCGAAGGGGGTGGATGTCTGCCGTAAATTTGGACTGAATCTTTCTCTGTGAGTTAGTCTGTCACAATAAGCAATAGATCAAATAATCGCATGATAAATTAAAATGAGATTGATCATTTCCACATGGGAAACAATCGTCAAAGAGATGCTCCCCTTTAACATTGTTGAAAAGCCGCCATTTCGAGAAACATTTGACACCCAGTACCAAGTTGATGGTTTGCATTATCTGGCCCTTTTGCCTGTTTTCCCTGTCAAAGCTGAATGATATATTTTGAAAATCACTTTTGGTAACTGAGGCTTCATAATCCATTTTAATTATTTTTTCGGTTGTTTTGTTTATTTATTTTGGATGTTTAAGCTGTTTACCAGATCCAGTGTTAAAGGTTTCTTTAGACATTTAAGTGTTTGATCTCTGAGAGGTTGTACTTGCATTAATATACCACCATTACTGTAGAAGTTGAACATGGTATCAAAAAATGACAATATTGTTGTTTACCCCAAAATGTGTTATTGTGACAAGCCTATCTGTGAGATGATAAAAGCTTGGGATACATTACTGTGCTGTATTAAAGTAAAGAGGGCTAAGTACACTTTTTAGATTTTTGTTTATTTCCTCATAAAATGCCACCTTGTTTTGCGCCACTGAAATGTGCTGAAACATAATGCAGGAAAGTCCAAGGTGTGGTAATACTATTACAACATCAAACATAAAGCAGCTAAACGGTCCTTGCTGTTGAATCGACGTGTGTGTGACTCAGTGTAAATATTTAGCCATCAGTAGCGTGTGTGAAATTAGCTAGAAGAGCATCTCCTCTGTGTGGAAGTGCAGGTGAATTCCTGTGTTGCAGCTCAGGGCAGAACAGCTTGTTAGCATGTGGTGATAGACAAAAGGACAAGCGGAGATCAAACTGTTAATGTTTGACTGCAGTGGTTCCTGACAGAGCCCTCCCTTTTCTCACTCTTTTGCAACCTTACAGGAAGGAACACACACACACACACACACCTAACTCAACACGTAATAATAAAACAATTCTTTGAGCCTCTGAGATGCACCACAAACTCTCGTCACAGTCAGAACCAAGGCTCCAAAACTTTAAAATTTATGATGCACACACACACACCCTGTTTGAGCAGGTAAAAACCTGTTTATCCGAAAACTGGTTCAGCTGCTGATTCATTCAATGCTCTTTGGTGTGTGTGTGTGTGTGTGTGTGTGTGCGTGTGTTAAGTGTGAGACCCACCTCTTTGTTGTCTTCTGTGTCGCTCTCTGTGTCGCTGCCTGCAGTCGGAGGAGACAGGAAAACAGAGGTAAAACCACACATGCAGGCCTGACAATTACCTCCCCGGGCCCCCAGAACACACAAGCGCACACACACACTACTACTGCTGCTACACACAACTCTGAATGTTAGCTATGCAAACAAACACACACAAGCAAGCAGAGCTGACACCCATAGATCAAGCTGGGCCTGAATGACGGGTCACGAACACGTGAGATAAACCAGCTAGTAGCTAGAAGAGAGGAGCAGTCATCTGCTTTTACGTAACCAGAGATAAAAAAAATAAATAAACTACCAAAATGTTCTGGAAGTTGTTGGGTTGATAAAGAGGTCTATGCCTCCGTTTTCACCCATCCAGCTGGTTTGGACAGACTGATGCTAACAGTTTAGCATCTAAACCACAGGGTGTTTTTTTTTATTGCTCAGGCAGAATATAAACAGCCGATCAGATACAGAGTTGAGGAAAGCCAATCCTCTGTACTGAAACCACAATGATGTAACAGAGGTTCCCATGTGGTCAGGAGCCTATAGGTGCATTATTTGGGCTTTTTTTTTTTGTTCCTCATAACATGCTGCGGTTAAGAGGATGTGTTTGTGTGTGTGGTGTCTCACCGCAGCACGAAGATACAGGAGAGATCTGCAGAGGGTACGAGTGGGAGGAGCTAACGGTCTGCTCCTCATTCTCGGTGGTCACCTCGATGGTCTGGCACACGTCCGGCAGCTGCTCGCAGTGGATCAGGTGGTCCCCGGCCGGACTGTGGAGCGCTGCGGGTCACACACACATAACGCACTGAGCGTGAACACGAGGGAGTCCGGGGCACTGCTGTGGCGCGGGGCGACACAAAACACAACGGCAGTACCTGATCCACTGTTGGTCACTGTGAGCTCCCGGGTCTCTTCTTTGAGCGCGAGCTGCTTGGAACAGTCAACGGATCCGGGGTGGGCTTCAGAAAAAGTCGTGTTTGGAGACAGAGCGGCTCCCTGAGGGGCAAAGGAAGAGGAGAAAAATGCAGTATATAAAGATTAGGGATGCACTGATCCACTTTTATCTGATACAGACACCGGTACCTGAGGTTTAGCATCAGCTGGTACAGATCCAACATAGAAAAACAGTGCTGAATTGACTAAAAACAATTCTTGTTTGTTTGTTTGTTTTTTTTAAACGCAGACATAAATGTACTGAATTCTAAATGTATATGATAACTCTGTACCTGTACAGCCTATTTAAGTACACCAGTAGCTTCACAAACATGCAAAAAAAAACAACAACACAATTTTCATTTGTGCAATTAGAAGTACTACAACATTAGCAACGCAAATATCGGGAATAGGCCAGAAAATTGCGGTCGGTGAACTCCTAATATCTAGGCCTGACACAATAAGCACCAAATCAATTAATTTAATGATAAATTAAAACTAGCTCAGTAATTTCCATTTGCATGATATCTCATTTTTCTCTTTTTCAACTAAAAACTGGATGACAAAAGTCTTCAGTCAGTTCCTTTGATCTCAACCAGCCATTTTTATGAAGGACAATTTTGCTTACAGAGACTAAATAATTCATTTTATTTGTTGTTTTTGTTTTGTTGATATGTTCCTGTTCCAATGCAAGATGTTCCTTATCTTTGATCTTTGAGAATGTGTTTTGCAGTCAGCCTATGACATAAAATGTAAACATAAAAGTGAAGTTTGTTTTGAGCCGGTACTGTGCTGCAGGCTGCAATATTCTCTGACTAGAGCGATGAACACGGACGACTTCCAGACACCTCTCCAGTGATTCCACTCAACACCTTTTGAGTCCTGCATCTGCAGGAGAAACAGCTGGATTTCTGCACCTCCAGCCGGGAGCTACAACAACAAAGCAGGCATGCCTCGACCATCACCCACCCAGAGAGCACTCGATCCCTCCCACTGTGAGCCGCTCTCTTATCTGATCCAACACAGAGCAATTCTGCATCATGTGGGAACAGGAAGGAGACCTGATTGTTCCAACTCAGCCGTTCCCTCCCTCCACCTTTATCTCTCCCACTTCACTCTGACCTGAAGAAGCTTCCTAGAAGCGTTTCTCTCTGTCTTGGCAGGAGCCGATGCTATGCAAAACAATTCTAGGTAAGGCATTTCGGCAATGCCAACAAACTGGACTGTGAAGACCGGGTTTTTATCAGGCCTGGGTTAAAGTTTACATAGAGCGTGGATCAAAAAACCCAGAGGTTTTCCTACCTCTTTGCTTCCCTTTGACTTTCCCTCCTTGTCGGCCTTCTTCTTTCCTACGAGGAGACACGGATTGGAGGGAGGATTCAGGAAACGCGTTTTGAGTCAAATCCAGGAGTAAAAGAGCAAAGGAGGAACGAGTGCAGCTCACCTTTCTTCAAGCTCCTCTCTGTGGACGAGAGCATCTTGTACACTCGGAAGGCGTTGGTTCCTTTCTTGATACTTTTGTCCTTCACCTCCTCGATGTCAGGCAGGCTGTTCATGGCGCAGCGGAAGTTGGCCTTCCAGGTCTTTGGGTCGGGCCGGTCCACGCCGGGCTGGTATTTACCTGCAGAAGGACATTAAGAGAAATACCATAGAATGGATTTGTGTGCTTATCATTATAGCAGGGTTAGAATGCTTTGAATACTTGTCATGTTATTATGAACTTTGTCATGTTATTACATTAAAACCAAAGGTGTATACATATTCAACGGGATTTTATGTGACAGACGAGGACTGAACTTGTCAAATTAGAAGAAGAAGAAGAAGGAGAAGGAGAAGAAGAAGAAATACACCATTCACAGCATTTTTTGTTTGCTGAAATAAACCTGAAAAGTGTGGCGTGTATGTGTATTCAGAACTTCTGATTTAATAGTGCGAAGAAAAGCATCAGAGCCACAGTATTTCATTGAGCTGCACTGTCTATTTCTGTTATATCTAAATAAAACACACTGGTTTGGACTTTAGAAAAGGTTTACAGGGGCAGTAACCCAGGGCTGCAATTTTTGGAGGGGTGGCCACAGATTTTTATTTTTTTACATGATGAACGCTTTGCAAAGATTCTACTTTATGTAACAATCATAGGCCTAGGCCTATATGAGGTGAGCTGTAATAATGTTTTTAGGATTTTTATGAGTAGAAACAATACTCATGTATTTGAAAATGAAGTGGAAATATTTTTATTTTTTTATTTGGGAACAAAATGGAGCAACTGGCCAAGTGACGTGTCACACCTACCATCACCAGCTGGTATCATCAGTCCATACTCGGTTTATGTATAAGACTAACTTAATTTATTGTAATTTGCATTAATGAAACAACTTTTCTTTAGTGAATAGGACATCAAAACGGTTTCCAGGCCACAGCCCCAAATATCTGTACATCTGGCCCTGAGCACACAATGATGCTTAATGTTATAATTTGACAAATTCTGAAAAGTTTCAAGGGTTAGAAATACTTCTGCAAGGTGCTGTAAGGTTATTTTGTATTCAAAAAGAATGTGAAGAGAGCCTTGTTCATTTGTGGCATTTAAATGTAAAAACTCAGTTCATTTTTCAAAATATAAAGTCTGGAAGCAAAGATCCATTTTCCAAAATCCATTTTTTTTCTCCATTCCTTGCTTATCCAGACCCAGAAAGAACTGAAAATTGTACTCTATTCTTTTCAGGACCGAGTAGGAAACCCATTTCACTCTTGCAAAACTAAAGCCTGAAGGAGACACCTCCCTCCACAGTTTGGAGTCCAAAACTGATTGGCTTTTACTTTGTTTTTTTTTTCTAAACCAATAAACATTGCCTAACCGTAAAGTTTCTCAGATTTGTGACAGAAAATTAAGAGCGCTGTTTGGTCAGACATGAGACTGAAAGCCACAGGAAAGGAGAAGCAGTGAGAGTGTGCTCCAGTTACCAGTGTGTATGGCCCATCGCATGAAGAGCGGCGCGTCTTTCTCCAGGTCCCAGCCGTGTCGCGCCGCATGCATCCACGGGATCTGGAAGATTCTCTTTTCCTAAAAATCAACGCGGCCTGTCAACTTCTTACTTCACAGAATGAGTCGACGTCAGAATATTAAAAACACCAACTCACTTTGTTGACCCATTTCAGTCCTGGGATCTGACAAGAGTTGATCTGTTCCTCCAGCCACGGTCGCATCCTCATCCTTTCTACAGGCATGGTGACCTACGAGACACAAACAATCACAGGTATTAACAGGCGGCAGCTGGAACTGACCAAAATCTAAATTATTCTTCTCAAATAATAAGACAGCGTACCATGATTATAACTGGGGGTGCACCAATCAAATCAGGCAGAGATTATAAATCAGCCAATCGTCCTTTAAGTAGCTCTAAATGCCTGCTTAAGTGTATAAACGGGGGTAACCTTGCAATCCTGTCATTTCCTGTTTGATCCAAAGCTATAACTTGTATCAAAAAGCCTGGAACACTTTTCGTTTTGCCCCCATCAAATAACTGGTCACAATCAGAGCTGGCTGCTCTCCTAAAAGAAAACCACAAATCAATAACGGCCAGAAAAATCCTCATCAGTGCATTTCAAATGACCGATTCACAACAATAGATTTTATTTCTAACTGCAGACTAAACATAGTTTGTCACATGCATGAATAAATACATATTTTTGTTTCATTTAGTTTGGAAATGAGAGATGTTGTTAAATAAAGAAATAAAACTTTACTCAGGTTGAAACTTTTGCTAAAGAAAATCTGGTTCTAGAAAAAATAAATAAATACTTGGAGCCAATACAACAGGAAGCTGGACAAAAATTCAAGCGGCAATTCAACAAATGCAGAATGTTTCCTTATAAAAAAACAGAGAAGGAAAATTTCCCCCAGGCTGAAGCTCATGTTGGTTCCTGACATGATCAAAGTCCAGCAGGCCCCGGCGATCCCAGCTGCACATTAATGTGGCACTTCTGGAAACAGACAGCTCCCTAAAAGGTCAAACCAGGTAACATGGCACCACACCAGGCTGTTTTAACCAGCAGCAGGCCTGGACATCCAGCTGAGTCCCCCTGTGTGTGTTACTCTGATCCTTATTGGTTTTAACACTTACAATTATTGTGCATCACTTTCCTTTCTAGTCAAACATGTGAGACACACTTCTAAAAACGCTCAGATGTTTTAGTAAATTTTAACTCTGCTGAAACGACCTTTGTTCCACTGCGGCTAAAACACCATCAGGTTCTCCTCTCCTCCCAGGCAATGTATAAATACAATAATACAGTGAAAATATAATAATCAACAATGAAGCAAAATTCAACATGGTATTCTCGTAAGTAACGCTATTACTATTCAGAAGTCATTTTATTTCTCACAGCTCAAACTCTGTAAATAAAAACACAATTAGAAAAGGAAAACTGTCATAATAACAATGAGAACATTTAAGTCACAATGTGTCCAAAATGACACACTGGCTTTCCGAGCGCTAACTCTGGACACGTTTATTGACGTAAAGTTGAATTTAGCAGCGGAGGTCAGGTCAAAAGTTTACCGCGCTGTTTGCCTGCCGCCTGCCAGCGAGCTGACCCAAAAACAACGAAGACAAAAGTGAAAATAAATCCAGAACCTCGCCGGCGAACGACGACCAAAAGACTACAGGGCTACTTTCACTTACAGAGCGAGCTAAGGAGCTGTCATGTCGTCCCGTAGGAAGTCGCTGCGTATGACTGTGTGTGTGTGCGCAGCGCAGCAGCTTTTAATATGCGGAAATAAAAACTGTTACCGTCTCAGTTTGGACGGCCTGTGGCTCCTCAGCGCCGCTGCCGGAGAATAACACGCTGGGCTCGAGGTGGACAACGGAGCAGCTCCGAGGCTTTAAAATGCACATAGAAAAAGAAAAAGAAAAGAAAAAAAAGAAAAAAGAAAGATGGTGTCGGCGGTTTATTTCTGTTTCTGCATTCAGACCGAAAGCAAAACAACGACTGCTTCGGGAAGTCAGGGCGCGTGCTGGAAATCCCCCTGCAAGCTCTCGCGCTCTCGTTCAGCTCGGTCTCGAGCAGAGTCGCCGAAGATCCTTTGCGCGCTCCCCAGAAACACACGAAGAGCGCTCACTCTGATTTATATTTCCGCTGTTGTCGAAGTCGAAAATATCTTCACGTGAACATTTGTGCCTTGCTTAAAGGGCTCTGCGAAATCTTATTTACATGTTTTAAGCGTAAATTGTCAACAAAAAAATACTACCACAAGAAATCTTTTACTTTAATAAGAAAAATACATGTATTTATTTCAACTGGCTTAGCCATCATCAAATGCATAGATGATCTTTGAGCTGGATTTCATTTTCGCTTCCTCAATTCTCCCTCCTCCCACACGGACCCACCGCAGCCCTTTTTTGTAACGCGCCCGGTGCCAGAAACGAAACTAGAAACTTCTCACAACCGTGCATATACGTTTGTGCAAGGCCAAGCAGCTGCAGCAGTTATTGAGAAAATGCATTTTCGTTTTATTTTTCCAGAGCGTGCAACTGAAAATGATCTGTGGTTGCTGCTGTTGGAAAGGGCCAAAACCAAACCAGAAGGTTTCATGCACCTTTTTTTAACTGAAACCGAATGTAGATAAAGCGTACAGCTGAAAATTAATCTGTTAAAAAAAAAAACATAACACATAAAAAATTAATAATTTAAAAACAAAAGAAATGGGTGTAAAATAAATGCATAAAATAAAAAGTGAATGTTTAGATTTCAATTTTAAATGTCTTAAATGTTGGCGATGAGCAGTTTATACAAACATTACAAAAGCAGATTTGCAAAATTTCTAAATTAATATATAAAACATTTAGATTTACTGATGAAGCTGTCAGCATCCCTGATAAAAAAAAACCCCATCTAAAATAGCTTCATATTTTATTCCAGTAGCATAATCTTACACAATTTTTGCTCCCTAATATATTAGGAGATTCTAACAACAGTCTGATCAGTACTGTTTCCCTCTTATCAACAGTTTATACATGCAGGACGGTATTTGTTTACCCATGACATTTCACAAAGTCGGAGAACATACAGAGATATTAATTGTCATTCCTTTTTGCATATTTAGATCCTGGGTCTTCTTTTACGCTCTCCTCTCCTCAGTTTACACCAAAAGATTTAGGGTTAGGTTTAAGGACTGAGATTGCTACTGAAGAAAGGCCATGTTGTCTGATGAACCATTTTAATGCTGATTTGGTTTATGGATCATTATCCTGTTGAAACACACACTTTTGGCCTTTAAAGAAAGAAACAGGCCCTGAGCACCACAGATCCTCTACTCTACTTACTAGTGTTTCCTTTTTTGCTGTTGTTGTTTTTCCATTTTTATCTTCTTTTTATCACCGAAACCGATTTCCACAGCAAAGCTCAATGATAATCTCGCCAGGTGAAAATGTAAGTTTTGAAGTCCAAGCAGATTTTGAGTAAACTCTTGGGGATGTTATATGGATTGTAGATGATACACATAATTTCTGTTTACACTATAGAGAAAACAACATGTTTAATTGAGGAACAGAAAATCACTGTGTCGGGAAGTGTCAGGTACCAACTCTGTGTTGCTTTACCCCTCCGCTCGCCACAGGCAGGGATTATCTGTTTGTGCCATTAATGTTCTGCAGGTGATACTCGGGGCGGGGGGCGGCGAACAGACGGGCACAGTTTAAACATCTACAGGGAAAGTTTGGTCATATAAGCCACGCATGATTTAGAAGAGGAGGGGCGCCAGGTTATTTACAGTATTTGGCACGCTGCAGAATTTTACAGGGCGTGTTAATGTGTGTGAAGAGGATTCAGAAAGTATTAAAAAAACAAAACAACCTCTTTTGAGGGTTAAATTTAACAACAGGTTGAGTTCCTGAAACAAGCGAAGACCTGCTCTAAAACTTCCAATAGCTTCCTCTGGTGGCTGCAGTCTCACATTGATTATTCATTTATTTATTTACGATTTCTCATGGAATGCAAGTTCTTGTTAATCACATTTCATACACGTATCAACAAGTACAGCGCAGTGGCGTAAAAAAGTGGGGTATGGCCAACCCATGGGGGCGCTGCGTGAGAAGGGGCGCCAGAAAGATGATGGCGGGAAATTTGTTTTTAGTCAAGAACGAGCTGGCGCGCTATTTATTTATTTATTCATTGGATTTGTGTTGTCTGGCGACAAGGAGCTAAAGATGGAAAGGCTGAAAACAAAAGAAGGAATAGAAAACAAGGATAAAGATGTTGTGGGGATGTAAAAAGATTTTCAAAGTGGTAGACGGACAGCAGGTAAGTTACATCAGTCTATCAAGAGGTGGCTTCCAAATATTCATGTTACCTTAAGTTACTAGTAAAATCATATGACGTCTTCCAACGGTGTTCTGTGGTTATGTAATGTGTTCCTGTACAGCTCAGAAAGTAGCTAGCTGTGCCTGTACAGTGCTAATTAACATACAGATATTTTACAACAAGAACTACGTGGGTTTGGATAAAGACAGCCAAGCAGTCTAAGGCTATACCTTATAGTTCTGTGAATTTTTTTTACCCAGTACCCCAGTGCTGTTTTTGTCACATTAGTGTGACAGAAACAGCAAAAATAGAAACATTTTCCCATATTTCAGTTTTAAATGATGGGTTCATTACAGTGAAAAACCTGAAAGAGAACCTTGTTAGGGTCTCAGAACACATTACAGCATCCTCTGGTTCAGAAACACACAAGTAAAGAAAAACTAGCTAACAATGTTATCTGATTCACCGATTATCTTAAATAATTCACTTCATTCTTACATGGAATTACAAAATCTCCTCAACAATGGAAAAAGAATGTATTCGATTAAAGTGAAAGGCAGCTGAAACGCCGAGCTACATGCTAACGGAGTCGTATTCCTGGAACAACTCAGAGCTGAAATATTTGTTATCAGAACAAGTCTGTTCCAGGAAGACAAACAGAGTAAGTGCAACAGCTGGAGTTCCAAGAAAGCGTGTTCCGGGATGTAGCAGGTCCCAGCAGGTTTTTGGAAAAACTAGATGCTTCTGAAATGTGTTATGAGCTAACTTATTAGGAATTGTGTTTATGGAATTGTGAGTTGAAAGTAAATTCCTGTCGTGAGATTTGTGCTGAACTTATTGAAAGGACAACTATCTGATTTAGACTTGACATGATGGATTAACCTCTGCTCCCTAAACATCTCAATAAAAACAGTTGCCTATGACTCCATCTAACAGTATTTATCTAATAATCTAGAGTTTAAGGGATATTTTCTGTTTATAACAGTATTAAAGTCAGTAGTAGGATTATTAAGAGGCTGTTTCTATCGTTCTAATAATATCGTCTGGAAAAAAAAGCTGAAGTAGGGAGAACATTAATACTAACAGTCAGACTAATCAAAGCAGGACGAATGTGTCCTTAAGGACCAGGAACATCACAGCAGACTGTAATAAACCTCATTGGAAACCATAAAAAGTTCATCCTGGAAGCCTGTGGCACTAAAGCCGATAACCGTCTCCCTCTTGTGTTCATTAATCAAAGTGAAAACAGTTCTACAATAAGTTGGAGAAAACAATCACATTTTAATGACAAAGATAACCCGGTTAAAAAGAAAATACATGTTTTCAAATTATTTTATTTATTAAGAAGGAAAAAAAATCTATAATGACCAACCCACCTCTGTTATAGATGCGTAAAAAGTTATTGCACCGCAAATCTAAGACCTGAATGTACAACATCATTTCCCTCATTGTCCTGCTACATAATAGCATCCATAACTTTTAACAGTAAGAACTGATGGTCAGACAATCTCCCTCAGGATGTTTTGGTAGACAGCAAAGATTCATGATTCTATCAAATTCTGGAAGTTGTCCTGGTTCTGAAGAAACAAAACTGGCCCGTACCGTCACACAGCCACCGTCATATTTCACTGTTAGTCTGATGTTCTTTTGCTGTGTTAGTTTTACCTCTGATGGTGAACCACCTTTGCACAATAGGCCTAATAGTTTCTAAAAAAAAAAAAAATACATGGTTGATGTGATTTTTCTGAAATCTGAAAACAACAGTTTCTTTTACAAAAACATAGTCTAATTCTGTTTCTACTCCAAATAAAATAATAAATGCTTTGAAGGTACTTTCTGAATCCCAAAGGTGAACACTTTGTCAACTCATTTAGTAAGGAAGTAGAAGTCTTTGGTCAGCATTGAAACAACACAGGGGATTTGCTTCTTTCCATTAAATCCAGGCAAGTCGGAAGAAGATTCAAAGTGGTACGCCACCTTGTGGTTGACTCGCGTCATGATCTGCATCAGCTCCAGCTGTCCACTGAACTTACCCAGATTTTCACACAGTGACTGTATGAACCAGGAGCCGTTACTGGTGTTTCTCCAGGAGTAAAAGCCTGTCAGGTGGAGTGAGGAGTTAGACAGGAGATTCAGGTAAGAACAAACCAGATGAAAGTTGAAGAGAAATCCAATCAGAGTAAGTTACCTGGAGCAGTAGAGTACGCGTACATAAAGTCTGCCTCCACAGGAATCTTCTCAGACGTCTCGTCTACTGCAGCGTCCGTCTCTATGCCGTGGTCAAACTCTGAACCTCTGCATGCCTGGGACGCGAAGAATGACGAGGTGAAAGAAAGAAGGAGATGCAAAACAAACCAATTCACTTGATCCCCCCTCCACACACCCTCGATAACGCCCACAAAGCTTAGAATGAAGCAGCATTTTCAGCTATTGAACTGTAGCTGACCTGTATGAAGAAGAGCTTTGGTTTCCCCACCAAACTCATGCAACAACGTCCTTTAATGCATGCGATGAGCTTTTCAAGCTTTTCGAACCGATCCGTGCCGTAAATCACCTCCTGGTCTCCGTGGCTGAGCAGCACACACACAAACGAGGCGTTCTGACTGTGGTCCTCCTTAGCCACTGCACACAGAGCGACACAAGCCCTTACACCAGGGCATTTCTGGATATTTGTGAACCAAATGATATTAGCAGAATTTGAAAGCCACACCTCTGTTGATTGTTACAAATTCATCTGTGTGAAGGTCTGGTAAAATGAGAGTTTGAGGTTCTTCCTACCACCGAATATAGTTAGCATTGATCGTAGAACTGGCCACCTTACTGGTATAGCCAGGATGACTATTCTTGTTCTGCCATTTTAGTTCTTCATCAGTGCATCAGTGTTATTGTTATGGCATTATAATGAACTATTGACAGCATCTGACAAAAGTTTAACACTTAACAGTGTGTTTAAGACTGTATTTCTTTAAGTTATAGTAGAATGAACTAAACCTTATAGAAGTTTGCAACAAATCTGCTTATGGTGTAGAGCAGGGGTGGGCAACTCCTATTTGATTCAGCGGTGTTGGACCAGGGAGACATCTAAGAGTTGCAGGACACCGGCCCTCGAGGACCAGGATTGCCCACCCCTGGTGCAGAGTCAATATTTACAGTGTTTGTTATTCAGTAATTCACTCCAGTGTGGTGGATATCAACTTATGAACCAAATTCAGACTGATACCCATCCTGATCATAACTGATCATTTGCTTCAATGTCTCCTTCTGCCAGGGATGCTAGAGCACCTGCCTCTTTTTCCTCTGAACAAAAACTGTTTTAATTTCTGTTTTTGTTATTATTTACAATGTATAGTGCCCAAGGTATTGTTTCTGCATTTAAAAGACAGTGCCCCACATTCTTGTAATTCTGTCCAACATAAATTTGATGTCACTTCTCAGAGCTTGTAGGTATTCATCTAAGAACCTAAAGACAGTTTCTGTCATCTGTCACACTGACCACATGCAGAAGAAGACTGTAGATGATTCTTCTTATGGTCATATTTTGTGCTGTTGTATTGATATACTCTATTCTGTTGTTTCCAACATGTAAAGTACTGAACAAAATTAAACATTGCATCATACAACATATGACTACTGATTATTGAAATTGGCGCTTGAAATTGATAATTGGCGCTTAAGCTGTGCTTGTAAAAAAATCTCACACTTCTAAGTCAGCCAGCAGTTCCATGTGGTGCATAAGGTATCCTTTCTTCCCACTTGAGGTCCCCAACATGTCTGTGCATACCACTGCCCCCAGCTTTTTAAAAACTGACCTCAGGTTCCCAGTGGGTTGAGATCTGGGAGGTCAGGAATGTCTGCGCTCTGCTCTTTGAGTCACTTTGCTATCATTCTTAACTCGTGACACGGTGCTTCATCACGCTGGAAAATCCACTGTTCTTCACCAAAGTGCTCCAGGGCTTGTGAGTGAAGCTGATCAAGGAGGCTGTTCTGATCCAGCTCCTTGTTCAGAACTGTGATTAAGCTCAATTCCTTGAACAAAAGGCAACCCCACACACTGATTGACGAGAGATTTACCAGAATAAAGAACATTGCAGCAGTTTTGTAAGCCATTCAGAACCTTAGTCTGTCAGGTCTGCAGAAGAGAGAAGTAGCTTCTATGTGGCTGTTTTTGTAACAAGGCCACAGTCCAAAATGTTCCCACCAACTCAGCACCGACCTGTGATGCAGAGTTGACAAAGCTCTGCATCACAGGTCTGCATCAGAGTCCAAGGAGGACTAAACAATGTCAAAGCACTTTTATATGTCTTAAAAAGCAATCATTAGCTTAAACTCTAAAAAGTTTAGTAACCTCTGGGACAGACGGTCTGATAATGAATCACCTAAATTTGAGAATGACCAGGTAAGACTCAGTTGAACATGGAAGAAGATACTTTGGTCAGACAGCACAAAATGTCTGAGCCACAAGAGTACACTCCGATGAAAACATTTCCTCTTGTGAGGTACGAGGACGGTGCCGGAGTCTCAGTGATTTAAACGAATCGGAGTTGATCAGTTGAGGTGCTGTAGTTACCTGTATCCATCTGTTTCATCATGTTATCCACGGTCTGGTCATTCAACAATCTGATCTTGTAACCCAGTTTAGTGAATGTCTTAGCAACATTAGCAGCATCAACATCGGTTCCATTTCGGACGCTCATTCCTGAAGGAAGACAAAGAGGAAATCCGCTCAGGGTCTGGACAGTAGCTCGAAGAAGCCAGAGTGAGATCTGTGGCCTGCATTTCATGACAGATGAAATCTAACATTTTAAAAATCACAGAATTTCCACAGACACCACAACAGTGTTTGGATTAACACTGTTGCATTAAAATCCATTAAAAGGCTTCTTTTGTTAGAGCGAAGGATGAAAAAAAGAGAAATTAATGAATCCAAGCAAGAGTAAATATCCATGAATATAAAATAAGATTAAATTTGTATGTTTAACACATCTTTAACTACTTTTTCCATCTTCTTCCAAGAAAGCAGATTTTTTTAAAAAGTGAACATCTTAAAGAGAAGTTGTTCTTTAGTCATATTTCTGGATCAATTCATACATTAAATGAATCGGACTGGTAAATCGGATCCATTTGTCTTCACTGATGAAACAAATTTAATTAATCGACTTGTGCCTAGACTCTGAGACCATATTAGAGCAGTGTTGTTAAAAAATGAGCCAAGCGTGAAGAGTTTAAGAAAGTAGAAACAGGAAGAAAAATGTTAAATAAAACAAAAACCTTAAAGAAGATCTGACTGATCAATTTATGTGAACTGTGTGGCCCTGAATGATACAATAGCATGTAGGCCCAAGTTTGGTGAATAAATGAGAAGAAAATAAAGAGAAGCAATGAATTAACTGATAACTATAACATCAACATATATAAACACACATAATACAAGACATTTACATAAGAAGATCATAATAAAATCTGACTTCTTGACATAGTAAAAATAAATTGTAATGATAACAGAGGTAGTTTAGAAAAATAATCTGTGTTCTAAAATATTAATAAGGCAGCTTTAATCAGTAATAAAAACTTGTTTGAGGCTGATTTGTGTTTCAGCTTTTAGCGAGACCTGAACAAAAATAAACATAGCTCAATATTTTTGTTTTTGGGATTTAATCCGACCAAAATTAAAAAATAAATAAAAATTAAGGTAAAGCCTGATTACTTAAGAACTAGTGTCCTTTTTAGTGACAAACATGTTCTATATCACATTAATGTGAAATCTTACCAGTGTTTTTGTGGAAGTTCTTGTTGTTGATAATGAGGCAGATTCCCATGCAGGGGTAGTCCGTTCGGTAGCGGTAAAGGTCAGAGGGAGCACCTTGACTCCCTGAGCTCTTCTTCACCTTCTCATCATCATCAGCTGCTGCTGGAGCTTTGCTGCTGCTGCACACATGGGAACACACAGAGACTCCTGAGGCTATTTCACTCAAACCAGAAGTACTTGTTCATCACCTCAATACTGAATAATAACGATGTGACAAAAGTCGAAATGGCTTTCAGCCTAGTTTAACACGTGAACAGAAGCTGGATGTAAAAGGTTTCCTATCAGTCAAACTTGATAGGGAGCCAAGTTCATCTTGGTTTCTGTGGAAAGCAAGATGGACTTTCTTCTTTGACAAGCCACTGGTAGCAGTTTACGTTCATAAAGGGGAGAGAGGCCTGGACAAAACAACAAAAACAAAACAAAGAAACAGTCGCTACCTCTTTGGAGAGAATTTTGAGGGGTCCATGATGTCTTTAGCCCGGCCTTTGTCTTTGCCATTCTCTGCCATGTTCCTACAGACGTTAGCAAACAAAAATAAACAGCAAAGGAGAAGTCAGAGCAGAAGATAAGGGACAACATCTAGGAGTCTTATTTCCTGCTGAGAAGCAGCGTCTTTCAAAATCACTCGAGTCGAACTATCTTGGAAACGGAGAAAATTCCCCTTGTAGCTTCTGAAGCAGAATGTTACAGACAAACTTCACTGGGTTTCATCTGACCGAGCAGCACCATTATACTACACATAATGGAATCAAGTTTAACATAAATCTGGTGCAAATAATCTTTTATTAATTAATGAACTAATACAATGAAAATTTAAATATGCTTTATGTGTTTATTCCCTTTCGCTTTGAAACGGCTCAATAAAACCCAGTGTAGCCAACGGTTTAATGTCTAAAGCTCAATGTCCGTCTGTGTGTGTACACTTTGTACATGCAGCCAGCTAGTCCTGCAGATTCCCGCTAGACACAGGTGGATTTAAAGACCTCTAACAGCATATTCTTGTGTTAGAAAGGTCTAGTCAAAGCCCAGATCTAGATCCAGTAGAGACAAGACTTTATAAAATGCAGTTCACAGACGTTCTCCATCCAGCTTAAACTTGAGAGAAATTAAAAAAGAAGAAGAAGAAGAAGCTACTAGAGAAGAATACCCCAGAAAACTTTAGACATAGGTGTTCTTTCAGCAAAAAGGTGCTTTTACAAACGCCTGATTTGGGAGGGGTCTGAATACAAGCTCACGCCACACTTTTCAGATGCTGTCCATGCCAAAAATATGTTTGAAAACTGTATCTTTCTCATTCTGCTTCACATTTAGGCCCTATTTTGTGTTTGTCTATCATATAAAAAGAATAAAGTTTGTGTTTGTAGGGAACCAAATAGGAAGATGTTAACTGACAAACAGCTTTTGAGCCTCTTTTTGCCTTTTGTATGAACCTGACTCACTGACGTGACCAGGGATTTCCTTCTGTAACCCGCAGATCAGCTGCAGAATTTCAGTTCAGGAACATTAACCTTTAAAACCAGACAAGGCTGCAGAAACAGAGTAGTTCCTCTGTGGGCTGCCGGCCCCAGTTTTTTCACACATTTGTTTAGCTGAAACAAATGGCTCAGACTTGGAATATTGAATGTGCTGCTCTGAATTTCATTAAGGCTCAAAATCAAAGTACTATTTAAACACTAGCCATTTACAGCTCTATATGAACAGCAAATGTTAAGTAAAAAACGAAAATGAAAATAATTGACCCAACAGGTATGAATCACTTTATGGCTGCGTAATCACATCCAGTTTACAGTAAACGACTGTATAGACTGTATAACACGTAGGAACCATTGACATGACTATATTTCGGTACAAGCTAAAACAAATAAGGAATTAGCAGGTCATTGCTAAGTCCTCGCGAGGACCCATATTACAAGAAGGTTCTCAAAAACACTTCCTCTGTTCTGCTGCTGTACCAAACTGTCTGGAACACCCACCTTATCGATACAGCTGGACCAAACGCGACACACCTCAGAGGTTTCCGGCTCTTTACCGTGAATAACAGCAACAAAGTCACTATAGCCACCTTGAACCTACCTTTAGTAGAGACGTGAGGTAGAAGTGCTTAATGGAATGTGTGTGAACTTAAAGACATTAGTTTTCTTTCTTCTCGAGGGTATAAACCTGACACTTTCAGCCAATCAGAGACGCTGCAGGCGGATCAGCGAAAAGGACGGGCCGACAGTCGGAAGCTGATTGGCTGAGAAAGCGCTCGTGGTTAACCTTGATGTAACCGAGTAGTTTCAAGTAATTTTACCTCGATATTCTTATGCTATTAATACCAATATAATTAATAATACAAAATCCACAGAAACATATTAAAAAGCCGCATTTATTGGATATGTTTATCTTACATTATAGTTACATACACAAATGCTAAGGAAAATCTAATTATTTTTTAGATTTTATTATCTTCTTAGCCTGGACTTGACTGGGAGGATGAACTGGTCTCTGAATGAACTTTGTTTCCAACAACAGAGCAGGTAAACTGGATGCTCCAAACTGCAACAAAAGAAATAAAATGTCACCATCACTTATGCCTCAGATATGAGCATGCATTATGAAATAAAAGGCAACTAAACACAAAAATGTTCCTTTCTGATGAACATCAAAATCTAGTGAATGCTTCACTTTTTGGCAACCGGCCTGAATGAGTAAAATCCAAAACTGAATGTTTCAGTAGGACAAGGATGAAAAAGAGAACTAGTATTTTACTAATACCCCTAATAAATGCATACTAAACATTTCAGAGTGAGAATACAACATTGTCCTGACAGCTGACGTTTTCACCACAGGTGCTAAAAATGTGGTGGTCACCGTTTTCACAGAAAATATCTAAATCTCGCCGTCTATGGTCAGCATCCCGCTGCGTTTCTACCGTCTCTTTCTCGGCAGGGCGCTTGCGTCGGTGGGCCAGGTAACGCGCGGTCAGCTCCCTGACGTCGTGGAGGAACGCCCGGCCTCTTCTGAGATCGTCCAGTCTCTGCTGGAGCTCCACTTTCTCCTTCTCCAGCAGCCACAGCTGCCTCTTTGCCCTGCTTGACCAAACCGCCACAAGAGGAATTCACAAACTCTAACACTGTGAATAACGTCCCTTCAAAAATCACACGGAGAAAACATCAGATGACTAAATGTTTGTGGAGAAGGAGCCACAAGTTGTTTTCATTTTTCCTCACCTCATTAGCTCGTGTTTGGCGTTCAACAGTCTCTGAGTCTTCTTTCGAATCAAAGAGCCCACCTGCCGAAACAGAAACCGCAGAGAACCGATCAGCTCATCACCAGCAAGCCTGCCTCTAGATGCTAGCCACTAGCCGGAGCTGC
The DNA here is from genome assembly GCA_903066825.1 of Alfaro cultratus. Taxonomy (NCBI): domain Eukaryota; kingdom Metazoa; phylum Chordata; class Actinopteri; order Cyprinodontiformes; family Poeciliidae; genus Alfaro; species Alfaro cultratus. Next base: position 31,331 of record CAEFZX010030255.1, on the reverse strand, counting down.
TGGATTTCACTCTGGAGAAGCATGAATGTTACCTTTATGTTCTCTCTTTTCAAAGACCTGAGGTCCTTCAGAGATGAGATCTGAGGAAGAAAAGAAACTCAAAAAATACATCTGATATTTTCAAAAAACCGAGTCACATTTTCAGATTTATTGGGCAGATTTAGATTCATTTTAGCATCTGAGTACAGCTTTGCAGATGTGTTTTTAAAAAACTAAGAAAGTGTTCAACTCTGACTATGACAAGCTAATACGTGTGTACTTCTCTACTGATTATACTTCCCACAACCCTGTGCTGCATCATGTCACATGACCAAAGCTCCAGAGACAAACAGCAACAACATAAAAATAAATTTCGGTTGTTAATAATCGGCCCGGTTTTATTTAGTGAACCGATATCGATATGTTTAAAAAATTACAAATACTGTATGATACCAATGGAAGTAACAATGTATCGTACATATCTACTTCTGGCATCCTGGTCACCCAGAGTAAACTTTAGTGTTGCCATGGAGAGGGTTGCTAGGCTTTCTACTAGAACCACCTTGAGTAAGCAATACTGTAGAAAGTGACAGTTCTTGTCACGAATAATTTTGCTGGACGATAAATTGTCCCAGAAATGATTGGGATAAACGATAAGATTATAATTTTGAGACCATTTTCAGCTAATACCTTGATAACTGCATATGAATGAAAGTATGAAAGTACACCAAGGTATGTCATGATTACAAATGTTGCTGAATGAATGTTACCTTTATGGTACATTGTGATAACATTGTCGTTTTGACACCATTTTCAACTGATCTGCTGATAGTGGCAGATTAATGCGAGCTCGCCTGCACAAACACTAAGAAACTTTAACTTTGTATAGAGCACTCCCATCTGCAACTGGAAGACATTTTAAATATCCAAAATATAAAAAGACAAACAATAAATAAAAACCACACACAACCAAGACCATGAAAAAAATCGATTATTATGTCTCTAAACAAAATTGCCCTTTAAAAAAAATAACAGTCAACAGTGGAAATTTATGAGCTCATTTTAACTTATGCGATTAATTGTGATTAATAGTCTTGATTAACATTTTTCAGACTGCGTGGCGAAGTGTTTGCGTGTGTAACGGAGAAGCGGTGTCGCAGGGCGAACCTGTTCCTCTAGCTGAGCCTCCACGTTGTTGGCGAAGCAAGCGACGGACTCTCTGACTGCCTCCGACTCCACCGTCTCCCTGGAAACCAGCGCACAAAAGAAGTGAAGGTGGCTTTTGACGCAAACCAAAAGAGTTGGTTTGCCGGTTGCTCCACGTGGGAGATTTTACCCGTACTGCCGGCAGAAATCCAGCACGGCATCTAGCACCACCTCTAACTGGGATCCTCCCCAGCCGGCACGCTTCTTCCGCCCAACGCCGCCGTTGGCTTTGGCATCTTCAGCTGCAAATGTTCACATCTAAAGCTCAATACAAGCACATTGGAGCTTGAAAATATTCAACATACTCTTATCTGATGAGGACTTTCTTCCCAAACGGAGCGGTTTAGTCAGGCGTTTAGTCGTCATTGGACTCGGTTTCTGGAAAATGACAAACAAAAAATGGAAACGGTCATACGAACGTCATGCTGCCGCTTTCAGGCGGAACATGGGTTCATACCCAAACGCTGCCTTCATTATCCTCCTCATCGGAGGAAGGGAGCTTCCTGGGGTTCCTCCGGGCTCCATCCGAGTCAGACTCCTCCTGGAGAGAGAGAGGAAGAGAGACAAAAAAAAAGTTGTATGAACAGCATTTTTTCTCCAGACTCTGTCATTTTTAATGTACCAACACAAAACCTCTGTAGAAATGTGGAGAGGTTCTGTGTTTGTTAGGGTTTCCCCCTGTGCATCATAAGCCTGGCGGGCCACCAGGCTTTACTTGTGCCCCCCACCAGGCTCAGCGTTGCTTATTTTTTTAAAGTCCTTTTAAAATGTTAGCATTTTTTAAGGCTTTATAGTTGCTGTTCAGGTATTAATCTTCCAATCTTTCAATAACACAGGGTTATCAAGTGATATTTTCAAATTTCCTGTCAACTTTAAACGGTTTATTTAACTCAAAAACACGACGGGCCTCTGGATGAATGGGCCCCAACCACCGGGCTTAGCAAGTTTTCTGCTTTAATGTTTGTACTTTAAAAACTGACTAAAACCTCACCAACCCTGCTTTCAAATATTGTCTTCTAACAACCTTTACCTCAGACTCTGAAGTCTTCTCATCAGCTGATTCGCTCGCCTCCTCCTCCTCCAGCTGCTGCCTCTGTGCCGGTCTGGAAGGGACAAAGAAAAAATGCAGAAACACCTCAAAAGAAAATTGGCATATCATGAAATTTTTTTTATCATTCATTTCAGAAAGTGAAACTCATATTACATAGATTCATTACTTCAGTACTTGGACATCCAAGTACGGAGAGAATAGAAATTGCCATTTTTCTCCAGAAATCTGACACTTCTGTGTAAAGAAATGTCAGATGTATTTTTTTTTAAGTTGAGCTTATGTAATATTAAAATTTTCTGAGACACACAATTTGGGTTTTTTATTACATGTAAGCTATAAACATCAATATTATAAGAAATAAAAGCTTTAAGGGGCAGTGTTATTTGTTTTCTAGGCACAGAGAGCCATTTTTTAGCATACACAGGTAATTATGTTACCAGCTGTTGTTATAAGAATGCTATATATGTATACATGACTTCAGAAATTTGACTTCCTGATTTAGAACCTTGACATTGGGTCTCGGTCTCTTTAAGAAGTTCATACTTTTTCTGACACTCCACCTTCAGGAAGACATCACACTATGGCTCCTCTATTAACCCTTTAACAACATTTTTACCAACGTTGCACTGAGAAGTAGCTCATATAAAAAGACCAGCAGATGCTCAGTTACACCAGGTGTTTGCTATTTGCTGCTGGCTAGTCTGAAGGGGCTGAATGTTCTGTAAGGTTGAAGCTGGGTGGCTTGAAAACTGCCTCTAAGAGGAGGAGCTTCGTCCTCGAAGGAAGCTAGCTCCACCCAGCCGTTATTCACCCACTATTATATTTTTTCTAGGTTGTCTGAAGTATTGACTGCCTCTTTAAAAATGGAGCAAATTTGTTTTTGTTAAATTGTTCCTCCTGTTATCATGATGAACTCTGAGCAGCGTTTCTCTGTTAGCGCGCTGACCTTCCAGCAGCCGTCCTTCCCGGGGCCTTCCTCATCCCGACAGGCTTCTTCCCATTCAGACGCCGACTGATCGTCGCCGTGGACCGGGTCATTTTGGACCTCTCCGCTGTCTCGTCCGGCTGCCTTTCTGCTGCTCCCTTTAGTTGTCTGTTGGCCAATGAGCAATGGATCTGAACTGTTGCCGAAATGATGTGGAATACAGGAACAAAGCGCTGAACTTTACCTGGCTCTTCCCTTCCCTCCTGTATCAGTCCTGCTCTTCTTCCTCTCCTCTTCCTCGCCTCCTCCTGAGCCTTTTCTCTTCGCAGCAGCTCCCTGCTTTTTGACAGGAGCAATCTTCCCTCTTTGTCCTCGGTTTTTGTCCAACTGTCCCTCCTCCTGGACATCCAAGTGCTCCTCCAAGGCAGTGCTGTGAAGAGGGTTGCCTAGGGAACAGATCCCATAAAGGGTTGGCTTTCAATAGGTAAACGAAACTAATTTAACACACGAATTTGAGAAAATGGGTTGAATTTGTTGGTGCAGTAACACGGGGGGGACACTCACTATCGTTCCTCTCCAGCCCCTCTAAGAAGCTGGCTTGGTCCACAGCAGACAGACTGGTAGACTCCATCTATTTAGGACGTAAACGACAGGTTCAGGACTTACTGATTTTTCAGCACAGAGTTGATAAGACAGCGTTTAGAGACAAACTCACCGGGCTCTTGTGCACCTGGCCCGGAGGCACTTTGGCCCCTTGGCCCTTTCTGACGCCGCAGGAATGAGAAAACAGAGACGGGCCTTTATTTTACAGCTTAAACAATCTGCCGTGATATATATTTATTTTTTAATTGTGCTTTCTAAGGTTACACTTCAAACACCAACTGAAAGTATCTTCACAGGTCCATTTTTTTGAAAATCAGCAAATAACTGAAGACATGCTTAGGCTCATTATCTAATTTCTTAATTTTCTGTTCGGCTGTAACCTATTGAAAATGTTTCAGCAAAATCAATGAAATGCAAGTAAAAATGAAGGAATTTTAAAACAGGCATATGAAATCTAAAACATATTTGGAGGAAAACAAATTGTGTTTGCAATGATGCCTTAAAAGTGAACATAAGAATAAAAAATTATAGAAAAGGCAGCTGTTTTCAGTTTTAAAAGGTCATCAATCGAAAAAATATCTGTTTCTCTGCTTTAGATGGATCCAAGCTGAATTTTATCATCTCTAGGTTAATTTTAAGTGACCTGGACTGGATTACTATAACGCCATTTTAGAGCAGCATTATTGTGAAATATTTTGTACCCATATTATTTATGATAAATATACATTTAAAAGCTAAATATTTTCACTTTATGAACCCATACCTCCAGACTAATGAGCTGGTTGGAGTGTCATTCTATCCTTTTCCTTAACCGCCTGTGACGCAGAGCGCCCTCTAACGGCGGTAATAGATATTGACATTTCAGCTTACTAACTAAATAAATGTGACTCCGTACTGGGTAGAATAACCCAGTCCAGCTTTAACTACTCGAAACATTTCAGCTACATGCTACATGCTAACCTTAATGTCGTTACGTTCTGTAAAATTATAAGAAATCCTATTATGAGCGAAAACAGAGCGTTATTTTTCTATTAACGGCTTCAGTCTTTTTTATTACTGAGCTTTCGAACAACAAAATGTGGATATATTATGACACAAAACTAAAACAAACTGCTTAGACGGGTTAGTGCAATGTCCTCACCTCATTTTCTTCATTGTTTTGTTGACACCGTTAGCTCGACCTGAAACAGCTGCTTCCCGCAAAGCAGTTCGAGTTCCGGACGGAACCATTCCGCAAACACCGAGGGGGAGGGAGGAATATTTAAACGGTGGGGCAGAGAGGGAAAGTCTTGAAATTCACAATTTAAATAAAACAGCATACATTTGTAAAATAATGTGCAGTCAAACCTTAAAAAACAGGAGTGATTTAGGAAATTCCTTTAAATACTGGAGTCTATCGCTCGAAATGTGAATATGGAACGGTCCAGTCCTACGGAAAGCGGGAGGTCATCTTACCTTTCTTCGCCATTTCAGAGCAATGCACTTGAACCATTGCGTGTGGTGATACTTTTGTTTGAATTTTTAAAAATCTAATTCTTCATAATTTTATTGCATCTAATCTGGAAACGTTACATCTTTTAATTACCCCTCAATTCTTAAAAACAACCAGAAATTTAAAAGTCAAAATGATTTTACTCTTTTTAAGAAAAAAACAAAACAGAAGTAGAACAAATTTTTACTACAACTAATTAAAGTCAATTTTGATGGAATGAGATATGATTTGGGGTTAATTTTTCCCTTCCAGCTGATTGTGACCAACCATCATGATTGTTACAAGGTAAAGTTTGCAAAGAGGGTTGAATGTTTCCAGTTAAATTTCTTCTAATAAAGCTAATGCTGCCCTGAATTGATCAGCCAGAACTAGAATTTGGTCCAAATTAATAACAAAAAAGAAGGAAACACTCAATTGAAGAAGCTAGTTATGAACAAATATGTAACACTGGTGTGATTTAAGCCTCTTGAAGTCTGAGATTGCATTTAATAAAAACGTAAGGCTGTTTAAGATCTTACAGAAACTAATCAGATTTGAAAGGAATCCACAGTTTTACTGTTTACCAGTTTTTCTTAATTTTATCAAAGCAGCAAAGGTGAATCACTAAATGTACAAATGCCACATGGTAAATAGTTTACACAGATCTTTTAATATTTCTTTAATGAAATCTTTTACAAAATGAAAACCTAGTGATTAACTTTTCACTAAAAAAGAACATTCATTTAAGAAAGGTCCTTTAACCAGTAACCTTTTCTCATCATTATTATAAATAAAATACATCACAAAGATTTCCCATGTTGTTCCCATAGGTACTCAAACACAGCTAGATCAGACTGCGTTGTCCTCAGTTTCTGAACTATTTCATGAGGCACCAAGCTTATTCACACATTAACAGTGAAAACAGTTTAAAATGTACATCTAATGTACAGAGATGACCATGCTGATCTAAAAATGGGTGAGACTGTTGTGGTCCTTTTCCACTAGCACCTAGCACTGTAGCTCGACGTGTGGCTTTTTGTCAGACTTTGTCTCTGTTGGGAGTTTAATGAATGGCGGTTGGATTATTGTAAGAGCATCGCTCCTGTGATGCAAACAGAGGCTCCACCCCCTAAACAATAAGTGACTAATAGTCTTCTGATGTCATGAACCCCAGCAAAATCAAAGGGTCCGACAACATGTGGCTAGTCAAGCTGAGTGTGTGCTAATAGAAAAGGACCATTAGCTTAAATATATGGCTTGTAATCAGTTTGTACATGTGGCTATTCCCACCATGATACCTGATGGAGCAGGAGAGACTGTTTCCCTTTAAAATTTTTACATTAGAGCTGATTGGAATCATCTTAAAAAATATTTTAAAAATCATACATCTGTATTGTAGTGAGGTTTGATCATAGAAAACACTTCATGTGTAAAACCTCCTCTGGACGGTGAGGTTTAGTGTTCCACAGATCCCGTCCTGGAAATGCTTGACCAACACTAAAAGCTGCATGTCGGCCTGCTCTGCTCGTTTCTTGTGTTCCAGCTCGACACCTTGGAGCTTCCTGTTCAGACTTGTCGCCTCTTTCTCTCTTCACAACACAAACGGAGCTTGTGAGCCCTCCTACATGCTGATCCCAGCATACAGCTCATCTATCTGGGATCTGAAGTACTGGCGCAGTTCGTTCCTCTTGGCCTTCATTGTTGGGGTGAGCAGGCCGTTCTCTATGGAGAACATCTCTGTATGGATGTGGATGGCCTTAACCTGCAGGACACCGGTTGTGTTAGAGGAGAATAATGCTTCGTCAACAACTAATCTCAGCTTTGTTACATTTCTACAGGATTCACAGTCTTGCGAATCTCATCTAGAAGCCAGTGTTGCACCTGCTCAAAGGACTTGAGGCCTCCCTCTTTGCCAAGCCGCACCATGTCCTCCAAGATGGCTGCCTTGACCTCCTATAAAGAAAAATAAAATTTCTTTATAGAAATTCTTGTCCTCAAGAAGTTGATTTCAAGCTTATTAAAACATTTTCCAGTTTTAAAAAAAAGAGAAGAGGTTTGAAACGATTAATAGGATTTCTTGTGATTAATCGATTGTTAAAGTAATTGTCAACTATCTAGAAATCGATTTATCGTCAAATTGAGTATACAGACTCAAAAATAAGGACATTTGGTGAAATAACAACACAGAGCAGTAATTAAGTCAAAACTGTACAAAATATACATACATATAGACTTTGTCAGTTTTATCAAAACTCCTCAAGTGGCAGTTTTAGCTTCACCTGGTTCAAATTATTTAATAAAAAAAGACAAATAGTCCTAAACTCCTTTCACTATCCAATTAATTGGTTAATTAAAAAATTTATCAACAGATCAGCCCTACACTGTATTGATGTTGAGCTCAGTTGATGTTTGAAGTATTATTTTAACCGACAAAAGATCAAGCATTCAGGTAAAGAAATGCTATATTAAGGCATTTTAGGCAATAAAATGCTTATTTTCTAATTTGGATGCATCTTTTAATGGAATTCTAATGTTATATAAAAATATTCAATAAAAGTTCTGCAGAATATGTAATTTTTTCATCTGATTAATCGATTACTAAGATAATCGTTAGTTGAGGGCTAAAAGAGTACGCCTATAGTAAAGCTCTGAAAATTGGCTTTGCCATTAAGTGATCGTAGAAATTTTGTGCACAGTTTGCTGGGATTACCGCTTTCCCACACAGCTCCTGGTAGCTTCCCTGCAGCCTCAGCGTCTTCTTGGCCCAGCTACACAGGAAGTCGGGGTCAGGGACCACCACTGCTACCAGACAAGCCTGGAGACAACAGTTACACCCGTCTCAACACGGTAGGCAGCCTGAGATGAGCTTGAGAGAAACCAAAACAGTTTGGCTTCAAGATGGCTGACCTGCAGACTGTCTCCATGCACAAACACCTGCACCACTGCATCACTCCTTATGTAGATGTTCTCGATCTTCTCAGGAGCGATGTACTCGCCCTGGGCCAGCTTGAAAATGTGCTTCTTCCTGTCGACGATCTTCAGCGTGCCGTTCTGTGAAGATGTGTGTGTACTGTGTTACTATTCCCTGCAACATCAAGGCTTCTGATAAGAAGGACGCAGTGAGAAGCAGATTCACATTAGGGGCCGATGATTAATCAATAAAGATTTAATTTTTGTAAAATGTGTATTTTTTCGCCCCCAAACAATGCACTCCTTGAGTTCTCATAATTCAGAGTGATGTCGACTTGCTCAAGGCCGCCATCTTGTTTGACAAGCGCATTTTAAAGCTTCTATTTATGTGGACCTGGAATCTAGGTCAACTCTACAATGGAATATTAGGGCCAAACTTTATTTTAAATTACAAGAATAAAGTCAGAATATTACCAGAATGAAGTTGTAATTTAAGAGAAACTAAGTAGTGCTTTTGAAATGAAAAATAGCAAAGAAATAAAAGGAGAAAACAACACGGACTAAGCTGGTCACGGCAGATCTTGATAAGTCTAGAAACTTCCTCATAATTTCAGTACATTTTTCTGGTAAAAATACATCTCCAGTCTGCTAATATTGTGACTATATTCTGATAATCTAACAGAAATTCTTGTAACCTTGCCCCAATATTCCATTGTACAACTCACAGAATGGATGACTGAAATAAAAGACAGTTTTTGAAAATATTTCCTGTCACTGAGAAAATTTTAAAAAATCAATTAAAGTTGAATCTGGTATGACAAGATCTTTAAGCAATATCGGTATAATTCACATAGAAAAAATGTGAGAATAAATGAAGCTGGATGAACGTACAGGGAGCCACTTCCCGATGTCTCCGGTGTGCAGCCATCCGTCTGCATCTATAGTCTCTGCGGTCTTCTCTGGATCTTTCAGGTAGCCCTGGAAGACGTTTGGACCCTTCACACACACCTAAAAAACAAAAACACACACCTACATGTAGAAGGGAGAGAAGGCTAAACAAAACCACGTGATTCCATTGGCTGGTGTTGGTGTCCCACCTCCCCTTCCCCGTTTACAGCCAGGTAGTTCATCTCAGCAACATCCACCAGTTTGATGGCGTTGCAGGGCAGAGGAGGTCCGACGTGACCTGCTGAGCAGAGGTCGCTCTCAGTTCACGCCTCACTGGCCGATTAGACGGCTTTGTGGGCAAAACGTTACCTGCACTACAGTCGCCAGGAAGGGTCATCGTACATCCAGCGGTGCACTCCGTCTGCCCGTAGCCTTCGTAGAACTGCAGAGCAACAAGACTGGATTAATGTGGATCTGATTTATGAAACATGAAACAGCAGAGAGCAAACCTTCAGCTGAACCGTTACCTGACAGCCGATAGCAACTCTGAGGAAGGAGAGGACTGTAGCGGAGATGGGGGCCGCTCCTGTCACCATGAGACGCATGCGGCCTCCGAGGCTGGCCTGTAGGGGGCAGCATGGGACACTACTGAGAAATCTAAAACAATCAATATCAGTCAAAATAAGCAACAAGCTCTTGCACCTGATCAGCAAAGTCTGATTGATCCTTATTATTAAAATGATAATTGACCTGAAGACTTGATGGGTCTTTCAGCAGAAAGACTTGATGGGTTTAATCTACTTTGTAGCAGTGTGTTTTTATGAAGCATGGAGATAAATAATCATATAAATGCTCAAACATCCCGGACCCGGCGGCATTACCCCATTCCTGTCAGCCTACTGTCAAAATAAGGGACACTAGAGCCCACAAAAAGCCCCTGGTGGGGAAAAAAATAAATAAATAAATAATAAAAAAATAAAAAATAAATGCTCAAACGTTGCATAATTTAAATGTATATCAGTTTTTGAAACTTCAAATTATGTCATATTATAATTAATTTCAGTTCTGATCCATATTTGGGCCAAATGACTTGCATAAAATATGATTAATGGATAATGGGCTCATTATCAAACATAATTATGTTGAAGTGATCTCCTTGTGGAATATATTAGTTACAAAACCATACATCTATAAAACAAACAAACAAAAAAGCAATAATTAAAATGTAAATAAACTTTCCCCAAGAAGGCTAGGTAGTAGATTGCAGAGAATTATTTCACACCATTGCCAGTCAGTGAATCCAACTAATCCATGTTTCGGCTGCAGACGGCTCCGTTTTTATAAGTCAGGTAAAGAACCAGAACCGAAACACGACAAGGAGAAAAATGACCAGGAACTACTGCTGCCACTTATACAATGAAAAACTAAAAATGTGTTGAGAAAATGTTTTGTTTCCTTTGAGTTGAGGAACAATGTGACCAGTAGGACTTCCTGATCCCAACAGAGAATTATGTGGAATAAAAACAGGAGTGATGGGTGTGATGGTTCTGCGTACCTGGACCTTCCTGAAGATGAGTCGATCCCAGATGCTGTCTGTCCGCACGATGCCTTTCATGACCTCTGCCTGCTTCCTTCTGTACGCCAAGTCCAGCAGCCAGCGCTTCAAAGAGGTGTTGGCCTGCCCAAAGATCTGAGCGTGCGCACGAAAACACACACACGTACACACACACGTAAACAGTGTGTCATTCCCAACCCCCTTTTGATCACATGGTAGATCTAAAACTCCTAGAGCTGACACGATTAATCGTGATTAATTGATTATTGAAATCGGTTAATCAATAACTGGAGTATTCAGACTGTAAAAGTGGCCAGTAATTAAACCAAAGCCTTTACAAAAATCTTTACATTTTGCATTTAAGATGAAATAACCTTCTTTGCATGTATATATCTACTACCCAGAACTCAAGTGGGAGTTTTAACTTCACTTCAAATTCTGTTTTAAAACAAATCTCATATTAAGCACCTTTTGCTATCCAGGTATTAATCCAAAAAACAAACAATAGCTCAGTAAATTGTATGTTTTTTAGCTATGCATGCATCCTGTTGCTCCAGATGATCAAATGTACAGTAAAGAAATGCTGTTGCTGCATTTTAGGAAAATTTAATGTTTACTTTCTTAGTTAAAGCAGGAATTTTGTTGCTTACTTGCAGTTTTATTGCATTTCTAATAGTATAAAATTGGCTAACGTGAAAAATCTGTGGAATGTGTGTGTTTCTTAATTGATTAATCGTCAGAACAACTGATAGAATAATCAATTACTAAAATAATTGTTAGTTGTAGACTTATCAGGGATCTACCAGTAGACGTTAAGGTGGCTCCCTCACCTTATCATACATTCTGTTGAGAAGTCTGGGTACGACTGGGAACACCGTAGGCCTCAGTGCGATCAGATCATCCGATAACCGGCGGACGTCTCCCTGGAAAAAGCCGATTCTGGCTCCATGCACCAGCATGACCCCCTATCAGACAAAGATGGCACCAAAAACATTTTTTGCAGCGTGTTCCTGCAGTGGGGATGATGGAGCGACTAAAAGGTGGCAACCTGGGACGTACCTGGACTATCCTTTCAAACATATGAGCCAAGGGGAGGTAGGAAATATGGACGTCGCTGGAATTCAGTGGACAGTAAAGCTACAGGACACGACAGCAAGGAAGGTAGAAACACCAGGGTGAGTGATTTTATATCACAGGCAGAAAAGATAGCATCAAGTCTCCGAATGTTGTCTAAATGTAAGACAAAACAGAAGAGGAAGTGGATCATAAAACCTCCTACTCCGCATCTTCAGCAGGACAGCTAAACAATCCAACATGCCAACACTAAATAAAATGTGAAAGCTGTTTTCTCCCCAAACCATTTGTCGCTTTCTGAGTGACAGATGGAACAGAAATAACTCAATAAAGAAACATTGCATGCAGAGCTGCGTGTTTGTTTGGGGTGTGGTTCCTCTGTGAATCAGCTGCCTGAATGCTGCCAAAAAACAAAACATGAATCTGACATAGGAGCTGCTGTTTCTCATAGTGATGGCTCCTTTCTGCCATATTTGTATTCATTAGTTTTGGAACATACCTGTGGTCTATTGGTTCACATGTTTGATGCTACATCAATTTACATTTGATTTGTTATGTTGTTTCTTTCCCACTCAAAGAGCAAAAATACAAGGGCAAATATCATTGTACACTTGAAATAAGATAAAACTTACAAGTAACTTTTCAGCAAGATAGAGGAGCTTGACTTAAGTTTTTTTCATCAATAAGTGAATTAATCTGCCAGTGGAAGAAGATATTTGTCCCTTTTTCTAAGTTATATTATTTGAACTTACAAGTTAAAATATCTTTTTGCTTCCCCAAATCTCATAGATAAAACTCAGAGCCAATCTTAGAAGCTGAAAGTTGAATTTAAAGAAGAGAAAAATAAGTGTTTTTATCTGGATTGTAAGTCCAGAAAAAAGCTCTGACCTCTGTTAGTTTGATGAAGGAAGAGTAGTTGGACACAATGTTGCCATGTGTTAACATGGCTCCTTTCGGGCTTCCTGAAAGAGAACAGCAGCATGGAGGCTTTGGTCATGAATGAAGGTGTTTAGTGTGCGGTTCAGACGGCGTGTGTCACCTGTGGTTCCACTGGTGAAGCAGATGACTGCCATGTCATCAGGCTGAGGAGGCTGACGGGGGTCAAACAGACGAGTTTAAGGTCAGGTTTGTTAACGTTGGAAAGTTCTGGGCAGAGTTGGTGTTACTTACAATCGGCTGCTTGTAGTTGACCTGACCGAGAGCCTGAGGAACAGGAAGGTAAAACAAGACGGTAAAAGAGAGGAGAAAAGGACATTTGATTCCTTCAAACTGAAAATGGTTTATGAAAAATGAAAATGATGACAAAGATTGGAAACAACTCAGCAGAGAGAAAAATAAAGTTTCCCAACAAGTAAAATCCATTACATGATTAAAAAACAGCCTTAAAATCCACCAGTCAGACATGATGTAGAGGTTAAGAAGTGTCTCCAGACCTCCGTCTCCTGCAGGCTCAGGATGTGGACTCCGGCCTGCTGGGCCCTCTCCACCAGGCTGGCGCTGGGGGTCTCCATCAGAACGATGGTCTTCACAGAGTGCTTGATGTCTGTCAGGCAGTCCAGCACCAGGCTGACTTTGTCCGTCACGTCACACACTATGGTAGAGATGGAAGCTGCACAAACACAACCCCGACGTACAGAAGAGGTTTGAGCCAAGGACAGACTAAAACACAGCAACTGATAGCAGCAAGCGTAACCTTTGAACCTTTTCCACATTTCCTAGCATCACAAGGACAAACCTTTATGTGTTTTAATGGGATTTACCAACATAAAGTAGAAAGTAACTGTGATTGGGAAGATAAATGTGAACATGGCTTTCAAAAGTTGGATGAAGTAAAATCAGAAAAGTATTTTATTTTATTAGTATTATTTAAAATTTTATTTACGCATATCAGACTAAAGAAGGCCAAATACAAAAGCACAAAATATCAATTTTTAGCAAAAATATGTAAATATATATTTACAAGGATGCAACTAGCTGATTATTCAGATGATTAATAGATTAAAGGTCTAAAATATTGACCCATTCTGCAGATTTTTCATTTAACCTCTTAAGCTTTTTTTTTATACAATATTAAAAAATACATTAAAGATGCAAATAAAGAAACAATTAAATTCCCTATTTTTCTAAATAATAAGATAAATATATTGTTGCTTAAAAGGCAACAACAGCTTTCATTTAGTGAATTAGAGCCAGGTGAAGTTAAAACGATGCTACTTGAAGAGTTTTGGGTAAAAAACATTTTTACAGACAAAATAATTTTCATCTGAAATGCAAAATTTATACATATTTTGCACATTTTTGGCTTAATTACTGCTCTGAATATGTTGTGTTTTTTAAGTATTAACTGATTAGTCATCTACTGGCTCCAGTTAATAATTAATCGGTTATTAATTATTTAACTTCAATAATCGATTCATCATGATTAATCTGATTAATCATTTCACACCCGATATATATGTACATACTTTACAGTTAGATGCTAGTTGTGTTGGTTTCCATATAATATACATTGAAGTTTGTGGTTGTAACTCATTTGAATGTGAAATAAACTGAAAGGATGTGAATAATTTAGCCAAACATTTTGCTGTTGCAGGGTTTCACCTTTATCTATGATGTAGGAAATGGCCTCTGTTCCCAGCGTGTCATAAAGAGGGACGGACACCAGGGAGTAGGTGTAGCACGCCAGCTCACTGATGGTCCACTAGACACACACACACATTACGGAGTCAAAACAGAACAAAACATATTTAATGTTAGATTGGAATTCTGCCCAAAAAAAAAAGCAACAAAAGAAACAAATTTAAGGATAAAGAGAAAAGTTTGTACCTCTGGTCTGTTCTGAGAGAAAATACCAATGTGAGGGTTGGAGATTTTTGAATGTCCTTTGTGAAGAAACGCAGAGCCCAGATTTTCTGCTCGCTTCATTACCTACCAAACACAAACACACACACACACACACACACACACACACACACACACACACACACACACACACACACACACACACACACACACACAGGGGATCTTAAGGCAGCACAGATAAGCTGATACACTAAATTAGTAGAAACTAAGGTAAAAGTAACTTTCTGGTAAGAATCAGGAGTTTGTTTTAAGTTTAAAAAGGATAAAGCTTTTTAATCAATGACAAGTTGATTAAAACTTGTCATTGAGTTGATGCCATGTAAACAGCTGCTTGTGGTTGAAGGTCAGAGATTATTTCACTTATAACTTTTATTTTTTCATCAATTGTAAGGAATTATTGATTCCTATATCTTACCGAACAGTTACTCCTGAGTTAATTTTGAATTAATTTAAATATAGTAATATATTTGCTCTAGAAAGTAGACAAAAAATGATTTTGTGTTTTTGCAGTGCAACAGGCACCTCTTTGTAAGACATCCACTCGTAGGGCTGTTTTGGTTTCCTGAAGCCCAAACAGGGACCGTTATCTGGGAGGAGAGAGGAGAGGTGAAGGGTCAAAGTGTGAGGAAGAAAAAGAACAACAAGAGACAGCTTGAGGAGGGCTTTATACCTGCAAAACATTCATTTCTACGTCAAAACTGTAAAAATGAAATAATTGAAGATCTGCTGAACTTAAACCTAAATGAAAACTGTGCTGTGGGTCAGAGGGCATGACCCAGGTTAAAGCTTTAAGCTCCTCATCATCTCACTTACTGGAGACTCTTGCTCCTCTGATGAAAGACTCGTACATAGTTCTGGCGTCTTCATAGATGTGAGTCAGGTAACTGTCTTCTTTCTGAAGCACTGAGCGATGCACAAAATCACTGCCCTGAAAAACACAACACCTGCTATGAAAGCTAATAAAATAGATTTCAGGCACTGAAGAAGGCTTTTGTCTAGGATGTAATTCAGCTTGTTTTTGTGAGGGATCATGTGGCTACAATGTAGCTCCACCAGTGTGTGAATGATAGTTTGAAGCACTTTGGAGTCCTTGGACTGTACAAGACCAGACTATTCAGCCTTTGTCACAGTTTCATCATCTATCTTCAGTAAACTGTAAGTAGATTTTTCTAGCAATAGAGAGATTAATTTTCTCGGATTGCTCACATCTTTAGGAAAAATCTTTTTTTTTTTCCCCAGAGGTGGAAACATTTATCCAGGAATGAGAATGTTTGACACATTCCAGTTTGTTCAAGGCGTCTTGTAAAGAAACCTCGAGGTGACATTTGTTATGAGTTGATGCCATGTAAACAGCTGAACTGAATTATATTTAGTATTAAGCTTTATTTTGTAGTAGACAACTTATCCATGTCATTCGAAAAAAATAATAATAATTGTTTTCTTGACTTGTTCTTGAGTCTGTCCAACCTTCACTTTTCCATACAAGTGTGATCATTTCCCCCTTGGACTTGAACTCACCGGAACCTCGACTGACTGTGTGTGCAGGTCCCAGAGCGGTGGGAGGGGTTTGGGTCGCGTAGCCAGGTAGTAGGTGGTGGCAGCGGCCACTGCTCCCATGCTGACCAACATGGGGGTGGAGATGCTCGTGATGTACTGGCTCACGTCTTCCAGGTCTAAGGACTTCATCTTCTCTAGGAACTCCTGGCTCAGCATGTTGCTGTGATACTGGAAAAGCAGAGGCGGGCTTGGGGGCTCAGGAAAGGTCACAGGTCAGAGATCGCAGGTGCTGGACAGATGCTGGTCAGGAGGCGACCTAGAATAGAACAGAACAGAAATATTCAGGTGTGACAGCAGCATCGAAGCATGTAGGTTCACATCAGCTCCGGCTCCAGGCGAGTTTAACATTGGGGGCATCGGCTTATTATGGGCGGGCAAAATGAATCTACATAGCAATAATAATATTACTCAAGTAAAAGAAAAAGACACAGTGCGGTAAAACTACTCTTATAACAGTGGTTCCCCATTGCAGGGGGCCATGGGAAGCAGTATGGATGAAAAATCCTTTTTCTTTTTTTTTTTACACAAAAGTGTTTCAACTGTAATGATGGTTTGGAGGTGAGATTCTAACACGGACTCTTCATACCAATCCCCCACTTTTAAACATAGACAACAACATCAGTAGCCTGTACACAAGCTTAAGGTGCTGTATTGTTATTAGCTAGTCATCTTTTATCTAACATTGTCTGGATCCAACAGCATTACTCAACTCAGTTGGTTAGTTTGGGGGAAAAACTGCAGTTTTTACGTTTTGCTGGTTTGCTGCCATGATTTTAATACACACCTGTACAGCTCTGCACAGCAGCAGCCACACAGATGTAAACCCAGAGCGAGCGTCTTAGTGCTCATGTTGCGTTTAAAGGCGGCTCGGAAAAACAGGTGACGACGTGTTAACAACGGATTAAACTGTTTTAACTGTTGAAAAAAGTGTCAGAGGACACAGATATGGGAAGTACGGAAGCCCCTACTGTATCAAATCGATATAGGAATAACAGATTGTTGGCCACTTTAAGGTAAACACAACAAACAGCTTCCAGTCCAGGGGGGCACGGCTGACTCCGCCTGCCTGCCTGCCTGCCTGGCTGGCCTGGTTCACACAAAGATAAAAGTATTTAAAAAGCACACAAAAACTATACTAAAGACAATACAGACATGTTGCACATTTCTGCAAGTGTCTGTATTACATCCAGAATTTTACGCATGCGCAAAACGCTGGAGGGCAAAAAGACGAATCTTTTAGAACCCATAACAATTCTGTTAACTAAATGAAATGGAGACGTAGGTATTATGCACTTAGTGCAGTGCTTAGACAGCAAAGGCAACACCATTGAAGAACAAGTCAAAACCACTAATGTTTTTTTTCTCGCTCTCCGTGTCGGCTACTCTACCCGCAGACTTGTTGCCATAGCAACTGATGATACTGCCACTAAATGTAACACCAAAAAGCACTCAAACATTTCTCACACAAAGAACAGAACATTCAGTCCGTCACAGTTTCATGTTTTCAGGCTTCATGTTTATTTTGTGGTTATTATTAAAACAAACATTAAAACAAACTAAAATAAATAATGCGTTGCCTGGTATGGACACAAGTAAAGCCTGGTGGCCCGCCAGGCTTATAGCCACTGGGAGAAACCCTGTACTTTCCTATCCCGCTATTTTTTGTCTTCTTAATTAAAACTTTTTCCTGACTTTGTTATCTAGAAAGGAGTCAGGATAAAACTGTTTGTTTTTTTAAAGTTTTTTTTGGCTCTAGTGGCCTTTATTTGAAAGTGCACAGACAGGAAAGCAGGTAATGAGAGAGAGGAAAGACATGTAGCAAAGATCAGCAGGCTGGGATTCGAACCCTCGGCAGCCATGTCGAGGCCTAAGGTCTCCTTAAGTGGGTTCCCCCAGAATGTCGTGGAGTTCTGGATCAGAGTTCAGTGGAATTGTTGAAGACCAAGAATTAGTGGCGGTCAAATTGGACGGTCCCATCGTTACCTCGGTGAATGTCTCGTCGCCTAGCAACCATGGCGGTGCTAAATAAGAGCTACTAAAAATGGAGCTCGAAATCGTGCGGTTTTTTTTAATTAGCTCTTTTTTTTAAGAACATTGTATTAAAAAAACAAGTCTTTCCAAAATGACAAAAACATAACACAACCTAGTTTAAGCTGTTATAGCTAACATTTGGATATACTTCTAACATTGGATATTTAAAGGTGTGCTCCTCTGTTGCACAAGAACAAAAATCTCCTGTTCAGTTTTCAGTAATTCTTGGGACAGAGTGGCTTTCCCATCCTTTAAATACGGGAAAAGAGGGGACACATTTGGAGGAACCTTCGTCGCATCGCCATCGAAGGAATTTGAACACATCAGAAGACCACAGATTGTAAATATGCTACAACATTCTGATAGCTACACCTGTAGCATTTAATAACTCATTAATTTAATAAGCATTTTTGGTAAACAACTGAGTCCATGTGGCTTTTGGAGCCAAAGGAGCTATTTAGTGAAGATGGTGGTAAAAACTGAGTCGTATTGTTGTTGAGGAAACTATAGAGAGCTCATTTTAAAGATGAATGACAAAAAGAAAACCTGAATGTGCAGAATTTAAGAACAGTGCTTCGGCTTGAGGACAATATTCCCCTTAATGCTCTTTACTCTGTAATCATCCAAGGAGGAGCCGTGTATTCGGTTTCACTGTTTCTCCTTCAGCAAGAACACACAAAGTTCTCAGGCATGTTGTTACTGAACATGACGGAGGCTTAGAAACGGCCAAACAAACCCAGACTGGACCACTCACTATACAGAAATATGGATAATATGACAGGAGAAACTCAACTCTGCTTTAAGCATTAAAATACAGAGAGACTGGTCAGTAGACCTTAAAAGTAAAAGAACTAAACTGATTTCATCGACTACTAAAACTAGAAAATGATACATAAATTTGAAAAACAAGCACATAACGAAAAGAAGACAAAACAGGAATCTTTATCTACTTACCAAAAGTACAACTCTGTATCGTTCTATCCAATGTTTGCCACTAACCTGGAACAGAAAACAGCGGATGTTTAATCTCTGCTGATCATCCACGGACAGCAATCCCAGCAACGCTGTTGCTGCTGCTGAGGCCACGAGGAGGAAGTGACACTAAAAACCCACGGAGACCTGTTAATACACAGTTAGCCAGAGCTAGACCTCCAATCACACATCACACAGGCATCAGGAAGCCCTCTGATAGGCTCACGGCTCCAAGACAGTCAGCCTGATTGTTTACATTTGGCCTTTGAGACGGTCAATGAGCAAGATAGGGAAAGAGACAAGAGAGAAGCAACTTCTGCAATTTATTACTTTTAAGGAAGCTCACAAAACACTTGTTTAGCGCGTACAGTTCCATTCAATTAAAACACCACTGGAGTGAACGAAAGTTTCCCACAGAGTGTGTCGAAATGTGGGAAGAAGGAGCAGCTCAGTGATCTCACCTCTGCCTCAGTGACCTATGACCCCCTGCATGGTCAGGTCAGATGATTGCATGGGCCGAGATAAAAGCTGATCAAAGTGGAACGGCTGCGGAGGACATTAAAACTTGTTGCATAACGAACTCCGTTCATTCGTCTAATTTGTAAAATTTGAAGCTGTCCCTTCGGTCCAACAATAAATCCGATTATTTAAATATTAAAATAAATATTGATTTCCAGAAACAGAGATGATTTGTGTTTAGGCAAAATGTAAATGTAGAATAATGAAGTTAAAAAAAATAAAGAAGAGTCCAGTTCAGGTCTGGAACATTATGTACAATCAATTATTGGTAATTTTTTATGGATTTTCATTAAACAGTCAGCTGATGGGAATGACAGTAAGAGATAAAAACTGAAGAAATCATTTCACCGCCTTGTGCAAGGCTGGATTATCAAGTAGGTGAAAGGTGAAGTGGAGCGGGCCCCTTAACCCCCCGCTGGGTTGCTAGATATCCTGTTCCTTTGTTTTCTTAAGCACAAGCAGAAACGCCTTAAATATCCCCATAACACTTATGGTTCTTTACAAAAATGATGTCTGGTAAAAACTGCACTTCACCCTGAATACGAAGTGCCCACAGTGGAACATGGTGGTGGCAGAATCATGCTTTGGGGAAGCTCCTTTGAAGCAGAGACAGGGAAGCTGTTGTGAGATGATGAAAAGATGTTAAATTACAAAATCGGCTCTAAATTATCACAAAAATAACACAACAATTTTTGTACGAAATTATTTTTGGCGTATTCCAGCTTGCTAGTATGTTCTGCTAATGTGACTGATGCACACTTTCCATATTCCACTTTCTGCCCCTGGAACAGATCACGTTTTAGTAAACTAACTAAACTAATTGCAATACAAACTGCAGGTCAATTTCTATGGTTGAAATATTTCAAATTATTTATAATTATTACTTTTATTTTATCTACTAATTAATTTATTTTTCCACATTTATTTTTATGTTTTTTATTTCTTTCCACTTTTTTCCCCAGCAGCCTTTTGAAAACTGATTTTGTTTTCATTTCATTTTATGCATTTGGTCAGTTAATGTAAAGGAAGAATTAACAAATTAAGACCCATTTAAGGTTCTGGTAAAAAGCCACATTAAAGGCTCTATCAAAAACAAAAACAAGGGTCAAAACCTCCAGTGACCTCTCAGGAATTGGCCCTTCTGACAGGAAGGGAAAACGTAGAAAAAGCAGAAATATTTCGTTGAGCTTTTTTTTTTTTTTTTTTGCCACAGTGGGCTTATTTTACTGGTCCAGCATGTTATGATGTGCTTTCAGCTTGCTGCCCGTCCTCTTGAGAATTCACCAGGGAGGAAATGTTGTCGTCATCATTTAGATGAACTTTTGCCCCCTTACAGATATGCAATATGCCTAAATTGGTTATTGTGTAGCACGTGCTTAGATTGATCTTGTTGGCAGAAGTGCTGCAGGACCCAAAATTGGGTCTGTTTTGGACCAGACTTCACGCGGAACAATAAAAACAGAGAAAGACACGCGAGCCATACGAGTAAACAATACTTAATACAAACAGCTGCTCTAAAGCCGACAGGTGCTTGAAACACCTTTAAAACTTCACACTGTTCAACCTGAAATTGAATTAAATATTTTGCCAACTTCAGGTGGATAAAACTTCTAGTGCGCTTTGTTTGAGCTGCGTAGTATCGAGGTTAGCGGTGCCACAGTGACAGTTCAGTCAGACATTTCTTACCTGTTACTCAATGAAGTTCGCCGCCGCTTCTCGCTCTCCGCCACGCGCACCTGACTGTGGAGCTGCTTCGTTCGTGAACGCGACTTCCGGGTTTGCGCTTCAAAGTAAAGGACACAATACTGACCTGAAGCTAAAAAACTGAAGAACTTTTCAACTCAAAACATAAATGAATAAGTTAAACAGCATCTTTACCTCGCATCATTCCATTTTTGTTTAGAATGCGGCTTTGTAGCCTCAACGATATAAGTCGTTCAAGTTTATTTTGAAAGCCCTAGTCGCTTAATCTTGTGGCGTTAAAGACGGAGATAACTTCCACCGACGGCTCTTATTTTAAAGTTACTAACCAGACTTCCATAAAATAACTCAAAGCTCAGTTATGACTTGTTAAATATAGATTAACACGTCATGGTTAACTGTTTTCCAGCATATTCATATTTGCTGAAGCTAAGATCTACCCTCCCTAAAACCAGCTGCCACTTGTATGTGCAGTACCACTAATGACGTCACACGAGGCATATATCTCTTTCAAGTACTTCCATTTTTTTTCACTTGTTTTTGCATGTTTTGTGAAATAAATTTTCCAGTTTATGCTGTACAGCTGCAGCAAAGATATTTTATTTCTGGGAAATAAAACCTCATCCATCTTAGTGCCAAACCGTATGCAGCTATTTATTGCTACACTCTTATCTGGACTGGGAATTTACTACCCAGTTACAGAGACCGTGCTACAAAGGCCTGGGTTGTCCCTGGGACAGCGTGTTGCCCAGAAACTCGTTAAAGCTAATATTTAACCAGGAGTGTCCTGGCCTGTGTGCAAACGACTGCACATCTTGTGCAATGTGAACCGATTGTAGCACCTTTAATGTGAAGTTTGGAGCTTATAAATATCACCAGGTCATTAGCTATTTTTGACTGAAGAAGCAGTGAGATTTCTTAGCTGCTGGACACCACAGGTGTTGTAACCTGACGTTACACAGTAGTGGTACAAACTTTAGGTCGTACACTGTGAAATAGTCTGAATTCTGTAAATCTCTAAAACTCCACTGGATCTGAGATATTCTGGTAGTTCCTTCTTGTTCATGATTTTAATGTTGAACCATTTCTCCCAGAAAAAAAGATGTCTGTTTCCCCCTTTACTCCGTTCGCTCTTCTGTTGATTATTTATATTACTAGAAAACTTCAGTTGTTTTCTGAAGTGCATCAGGGTTGGATTCTTGGCCACAGACCATTTGTAATATAAATGCTTCCCTCCGTTCTACTTTTAGAAAGCGTCACTTCTCCTTGCATAGCTGCACAGATGATGTACAAATTACAATTAAAAGAGTATTAAATCACTTTATATTGAGCTACTGCCATCTTGTCTTGATTTTATCAAGACAAGATGCACCGAGCTTCATTCATTTAGATGAGAAAACAAAGCAATTCCAGGTCCCAATGCCACGTGGAAAATTGCAACTTTGGATTAAGGCACTACTTGAACCTTATGAATAACTTTAGCAAAAATGTGGTTGTAATTTTTGCCTATGGTTCTGTGGCTAAGTTTTTTATTTTTTTAAAAAGATTTTTATGAAGGAGCAAACTGTTAATTTTTTTGAGAATGTTGAATCTGTTAAATCTGGCCATTTAGCCGTTAGCTCAGCTAGATGGGTGCACTATCTAGCTGAGCTTAAGCTAAAACTTTAGAGGCCTTTGTTTTATATTGAAAATCATTAAATCCATGTAAATTTACATTTGACTGGTTGTGGTGGTGGTTAACCAATGGGTGTGTTTTGGATGTCCATTACTCAAACACATGAATTAAATGTACAGGAACCAAACAAAAAAGAATCCAGTTGGTTTAGGACAAATAAACCAGAGACGCACACACGACTAGTATTCTTCTACACATTTTATTTTATTTATTTATTTATTTATTCCTCCAGGGGGGTTTTGTGGGCTCTGGTGACCCTTGTATGAGGGTGGACTGACATGGGGGGGCAGGGAGAGGGGGGAGGACATGCGGCGGGTATCGTCGGGTCTGGGAATCGAGCCAGCGACGGCTGTGTTGAGGACTAATGGCCTCCAAGAGTGGGTCGCACTATCCCCTACGCCACCACAGCACGCCCCACATTTTATTTCTTTGGGAAATCAACATAAACTGCTTTTATACACCAAAAACATTGTTTTTGCTTGTAGTTGAAATGTCAGAAACAAATAACTCTGTTTATTAAAAACAAAATAAAACCCTTCATGCGAGTTCTCAAACACATGAAAATGGCAATATTAGAATTAACAGCTTTCACAACATAAAAATAAAATATCTGAAGCCAGCTTCAAATATTTCTCAGGAGATCTGAAACTGAAGTATAAATTATGACCATAAAGCATAAAATCTCTTCGTTCTTCTTTGTCCGTTTCATTTCAGTAAAGTTTAAAAAGCAGAGCTTGTAGTGAAGGAAATACCTTCAGGATGGGGTCAGCTGCAGGATAGGGTCAGCTGGAGCAGAAGGAGCAGTGGATTCCTCCGGTCAGGTCGCTAACGACCCCCTCTCTCACCAGTCTGTGCAGGAACTGAGTTTCTTTGTCCACGTTGTGCATGTTCTGCTGCTGCATGAGGCTCATGGGCAGGCTGTCGTAGTAGTGCAGCGGCGCCCCCTGCTGGGACAGGTTGTAGCTGAATCCCGCCAGACTGACCTCGTCACACAGCAGGCTGGCTAAGCTCAGTGCAGTCACGCCCAGCGTCGGTACATTCTGCGAGGAAATTAAGATTCTTCATATATTTATCCACCTTGTGCTTTCAACTTTAAGTACACTCTAATTAAAAATGTGAAACATGATTTACAGAACTGACCTCAACTCTAGTGAATTATCTTTATGGGTTTATCACTAGTAGCTCTGACACTTATGTATGTATGCATGTGCATAAGCCACAACTCCTTTGTAGTGAAAAACTAAAGGTCTGTTCCAGGTTTTACTTTAAATACTTGATATTCTGCAGCAGGAGAACATAGAGCTGAAGACACGACTTC
Source organism: Alfaro cultratus (assembly GCA_903066825.1). Taxonomy (NCBI): domain Eukaryota; kingdom Metazoa; phylum Chordata; class Actinopteri; order Cyprinodontiformes; family Poeciliidae; genus Alfaro; species Alfaro cultratus. Next base: position 7,034 of record CAEFZX010030255.1, on the reverse strand, counting down.
CTCCACAATTTATAATTTATCACCTTTAAATGGCCTTTTGGGGAATTATACAAAAGAATAACATTAGGCTTGAAACGATTAATCTTGATTAATCGACTACTGAAAAAATTCTACATTTCATATTGTGTTTGTGTCTCTCAGCATGTCAATAATTTGTTGAGATACTGTAACTTTAAAAATCAAGAGAAATTTGGCTTTTAGCAGCACCTTTGACTCATTCTTCATGTAATTTCTTTGGCTGAGCTCACTTTGTTCCCCCCTTGTCTGCTAGAAGTGGCTAGGACGCACCGTGTAATGAGTGACATCATTTCTGTGCGCACTGACTTCCGATTTAAATGCCGCAGTTCACAAAACATAACACAAGGGGGCGATACTCTTCACTTAAAAAGAAAGCCTGAGATCTGCAGAGACAAAATGTTAAGACAGATGATGCCTTTTGATTTAATCTTTGCAGTGTTAGAACTGTACATCTAAAGCCTCCTCTTAAAACAAAACTGAACTCCAACTTTCTCTTTGAACATCAGATTGAAGAGCTTCACCCACCTACAGCTGGTAATCCTGAGTGGATCAGATGTTACTACTAATGTTTTGATCACTTAAAAAAAAACCCAAAAAAACCAAATCCAATTGTCTAATTGTTGTCCCATTTCTCCTCCACCCTGATTCCTCAGGTAATGGTTTGAACTGAGCCGTACCTGGTCCCAGCCCCACAGGAGCCACCTGGGCTTAGGGTAATCCAGGAAGTCCAAGGCAGTCTGCCTGATGACGTCGGGATTCAGAAGTCGGAACCTTGACGGATCTAAAGGAATTTCCTGTGGAACCCTCTGCCAGAAGAAGAACCAGTCCCAAAACGTCTGCAACACAAAGCAGCACTTTGATCGCTAAAGCAGAAACGCTGTCCTCGTCGCACGTTGGCAAAACATCACACGACTAGGTCGGCTCAAAAACAAAACTTATGATTTTGGGGAAACACTATAGAACTATAGGACACTCAGAAACCTCTTGCAGATCTACGTTAGACAAGCCAAAACTTATATGACTGGGGAAAAAGAAAAAATTAATGCCTACTTCCAGTTATTTATCTAACCAAACCAAAAGTTTGTCGGTCAGATTTACACACAGCAGATGAATATGAAAAAAAAATACAGATTTGATCTTGCTGGCTCACAACAGAGAACAAGAAAACGATGACGGTGAAGCTAACGCTCCAGCCACTCACCACGCCGAGCTTCCTGACCATGGCTGAGATCCAGCTGAGGTCAACGCCTTTGTAGATCACGGCCACGAACACAGAATGAGGGTCTGTGTCCGTCCAGTGGATGGGCGTGCCCTCAGGATAACTCATCCTGATGCTGGTTCGATTCCCCACGTCGCCCGTGTGCTTTCCCAGAGGGCCGCTGTTCAACCTGACAGACACAGAGAGAGGAGAGGAAAGTCAAAACATTACCTAAAACAGGAGCAAGATTGGAGTTTGTTACCATTAGAGGCGCAACTAATGATTATTTGATTGATCAATTATTCTGACGATTAATCAGACAAAAAAATTTGCTAATTTTTTATTTAACCACATTTATCATACATTAAACTATGCAACTAAACTACTTAATTTCTTTTTGAAGTAATAAACATTTTATTGCATAAAATGCAATACCACAGCATTCCTTTGGTGTGCACTTGATCAATTTACACTTCTATCAATGTGAAACGTTTGCTCAACTAAACATCATTACAATGTAGCAAAAGTAGCTTAATAGCAGATATTTATTTTTTTACAAAAAAGTTTTTTTTTTCTAAATCTTAAATGCAAAATGTTTTTGATTTAATTACTGTTCTGTGTTTTTTTCAACAAATGGCCTTTTTTTGGTCTGTATTCTCCAGATAATGAATGGATTACTAAATTAGTTGATGGTTATTTGCGATAATCAATTAATCGTTTCAGCCCTAACTGCCACAGGAAACAAAAACCAGCAGGTCTCAGTCTGAGTGCAGTTCCAGTCACTCTGCATGTTGTCAAGTCTCCTGCAGAACTACCAGAAGCAAAAGCGAAGCCTGACCTGATTACAGTGTGGAAACGGTCGATCTGCTGACCGAGCTCCAGGCCCTTCAGCACGCCCCCGTTCCCCACCACTACACAGCGCCGACACTTCCCAGAAGCCTCCTCTGGTCCAGGGTCAGGGTGGGCCGCTGGCAGCTGGAAGCACAGAGAGCTGATCAGGTCCGACGTTCTGAAAGACTTTGTGGCTTTAAGCAGAATCCACTGAGGCTGCAGACAGCAAAACCCAAGATGACCCAATCAACCAATAGCAGAGACGTGCATGTTGGTTGTTTGGTTTCTGGTGAGTTTTTGCTTTTTAATGTGCCTGTCATCCTCAGTAGTTGACACTTTCACCAGAGATATACCGATCTGATATTGTCTGTATTTGCCTCGATATTAAAAAAAACAAACTCTAGACCAGGTATGGGTGACCATGTGCCTGATCAATAAGAGCAGATCTATTCAGTCCAATTCTATCCCGTCTTGCTTTATTATTTATTTTAGCATTATATCTAGAATCCATGATTGTACTTTAGGAACTATTTGAAAAAAGGTTTGCTGCAGTTCATTTTTTTACATGTTTGACCTATTGCTGTTTTTAAATCAGTTTCAGTTTCTTTATCATTTATTTTTACATTGGCTGTTCTACTCCTAATTGAACTGACTGAACAAAGTAAAGTTGTCTTGTTTTTACATGGAGACCAAGCTTCTGAAGTCATTGGTGTATTTAACTCAACTGCATTTGTGCAGGTTTATCAAATAAATGCATAATTTAGTAGATTTATGTCTGTGTTTTTTTAAAAAAGGAAATGTTTTCAGTCAATTCAGCCTTGGTTTTCTGTATCGCCTTATGCTAATGCTCAGATATCTATAGCTTCCTTTACAGAAAGTGCATTTTGTGAACAGAGATTAAATCTTACTACAGTGATCCCTCGCTATATCGCGGTTCACCTTTCACGGTTTCGCTGCTTCGCCAATTTCTTGTGCGTTTTTTTTTTTTTCACAGTGCATTGTATTCTTCGTCCTGATTGGCTAAACAGTCTCTGCGCTTCTACTCTACTTGTGTGTCAATAACGTTACGGTATTTAAATACAGGTTCACCTTTCGCGGTCTCGCTGCTTCACGGCTTTGCGTCCGTGCATTGTGTTCTGCATTCTGATTGGCTAAACAGTCTTTCCGCTTCTACTCTACTTGTGTGTCAATAACGTTGCAGTTTAATATGTACAATATGTATATGTACACACAGCTTGCCAAATTTAAGTTTGCAAACATAATCGATGGTGGCATGTCGGTTTATAAGAATTTTTTTGCCCAGAAGAATAAAGAGCGACAACAACAACCGATAACTATGTTCTTCGCTCAAAAAACCGCTACAGAGCGGAGTCAGGATGCAGCGGCTCAGTCAGAAGAGCAGTGAAATACACCTGAGTCACTATTTGTCCTGCTGTACTTTGTACTTTTTATCATAATCATTTGTCATTTTCTTCCGATCTAATCCAATGACTCGGGTCGTGGTGGGGCGGCGCTGATCTCCGCAACTTGAAGTCTTCAGTTTGTGGAGAACATTTTTTTTTTTAAATTTTCTACTTCGCGGATTTCACCTATCGCGGGTTCTTTTTGGAACGTAACCCCGGCGAAAAACGAGGGATCACTGTACACAACTTTAGGTATTGCACTAACAACTGAAACCATGCAAGCTGGACTGTGGTTCTTCTGAGTTAACAGTAAAACCTCCCCAGATGGTATTTTCATTCACCAGAGTCAGCAGGTTCTCTACTTTGCCTTTAAGCCCTTTGAAGCCAAACGGTGGCGGGTAGAGGAGGAGCTGGGTGGGGAGCGGCTGGTCCCTCCACAGGAAGGGCTGGACGGCGCCGCTGGCAGACGGGAACAGAGCGAGCAGCTTCTCTCTGCTGCCTCTGGGGTGACACCCGCCCTCCAGAACTCGGCGCGCGTTCTCATGCACCAGCTGCAGGGCGAAACAAAGCCAGGCGGACAAAGAGTCCGTCATTATAACTTGTACAAGTATCTGCTTTGTTGTTGCATAACCCGCAGAATACTGTGGCATAAGACATCTCCAGGGAGGTGTCGTGTGTCAGAAAGATAAACAATATGTTTCACTTGCTTTGCATTTGTGTGTTTTATTGCAACTCAAACCGTAGCAAAACCAGAACGTCTAGCGGACTTGATTTATTTTGTGTTTGTTGTGATTTCACATGCCAGTAAAATGTGAGGTCACGAGCTCAAGCTAACGGTTTTTAGTGTTTGCTGACGTTTCCATTGGCGTGTAGGAAAGTGAAGGAGTGGTGAGTGAAGTTTAAAAGGAACTGAACGGGTTTTGGCTCTGTGTATGTTTTATGACATTTTAAATACAGAAACGGTTCTGTTGACCTTTTATTACCGTCTCTCTTCATGTCAACACCTCCATTTTAGCAGCAGATGACAGGACAACTGATAGATGTACAGAGAAGGATCATTTAGTCATGAGTTAACTATCACCCAACAATAACTACAAACAATAAGTTCCACTTCACCTTCAAACAGAAATCAAATATCGGCATTATTTGATTTGTTAAAGGTGCAGAGGGGAAATATGTATTCTCCAATACATAATAAAATAGCACAGTCGTTGCACAGGTGTTTTGCAAAGCCGAATGGTTGCCATGGAGACTTTCATGTATATTTGATTTCTTAAATAAGCATGAAGGAATTGAGGCAGGTATGTTTTTGATGAGGGAAACGTTGATTTTGCATAGTACTGCCCCTTTAAGACATCATCATCATTGAGAAAGAGGGTTTAGAATGGCTTGACCACAGATGTACAATACAACGAGTGAACCAAACACACCAACAATAAGCTAATAAGAAAGACAAAGCAAGTTTTCTTTGGCCGCTAAATGTTCTTTCTACGAAGATGCTTTCTGCTAAATTTTCCCTTTAAATAAACATTTGAGCTAACTTGATTAGCAGGTCAAATGGATGAATGCCGTACCTGCCTGTGCTATAATGTTGAGTCATATACATCAGGGGTGTCCAAACTTTTTGTCACAAGGGCCAAAATTATTTAGTACTTGCAGGCCAAGATGATGAAAAAACAACAACTGAAATCAAGCAAATAAAGCAATAAAATAAGTCTCTTTTTGAAGGAAAGGGATGTCATTTAAGTAAGAGGATACTTACTTATATTTATCTACCAACCCTGAATAGGAGTATCTAGTTTATTTACTTTGGATCAATATTATTAGCTTTTTCTTCTTTTGCTCTTTCCTTTGGTTTGTTATTTTGTTTGTATTTCCTTTTAACTCCTGTAAAGAACTTAGTATTACCTTGTTGCTGAAAATGTGCTACATAAATAATATTACCTTTAATCCAAAACTTAAGAAGGATTTTGCTGATGTCGCTTTACTGAAAGTGAGGCATCTAGTTTTTATTTTTTGACGCAATTGAGCCAATTTACTCTCAGTTATGAAAACGGGATTTGGGTCACTTTCTTTCGAAACACTTGCTATAATGAGCCAAGTTTGATAAAACGGATAAAAGCCGATTTCCGAACACCAAAGTCGGTTTTTCTGTCAAAGCCTCAGGATAGTCGCGGTTCTACTCATTATAAAAGATCGGTTATGTAATTACGAATAGTCTGTGTCGTGATTGACATTTTCCATTGTGAGAAAATCTGGTTGGAAATAATTTTACACTGGTTACAAATAATAATAAAAAGCTCTCCACCACTTGTGCTGGATGGGCCATATTTGTATCATTCTTGAGCTGCAGTTGAGCACTTTGGAAAACTCTAATAGAAAGCCTACTAAATTGCTTAATATTTACATAAAAAAGGTATTTTTGAAGAACAGACTGAAAACCCAGACAACTCTCGTCATGAAAAGCTTGAAGTGGTTCCAGTGCGCTCCGCTGAGCTCCCCTCACCTGTTTATGTGCAGAGTTGACATGAAACTGAAAAGGTTCCTTTGTCCTTGTCTGTATCGGCAGCAGGTAGGATATCACCAAAAACAGCAAACCCAAAGCAATAAATGCCAACAACCCCTGCCTGTAAAAGAAAATTGAAAGAGAAAAACAAAATCAAACAGTTAGGCTTAAAAAACATTAAGCCAAAGACAAACATGAAAAGTGATAGCAGAGAGGAAGTACGTTCGTGTTTCTGATGACTTTCACATTGGAGACGTTACAGAGTCGAGTATTTGAGTTACAGGTCAGCAGCTGAGATCCTAGTAAGAGGTTTTTATCTGCTGATGCAGCAGCATCAGCGTCTTATTCAGGCGTCGGAGCAACAAGCCAAATATACCTGGAAGTGGCTACGCATGCGGCATTTTGGGAAAAATATAGTCGGCACACGACTTTGTACGGACTGTGTGATGCTGTGAAAGTTCTGCTGGAGCCCACTGAACATCGTCCAACAAAGCCAAAAACAAACCATCACTCTACCACTTCCTGTCATCTTTTTGTCATTTCCTCCAGTAGTAACATCCGACTGTTGATCACGGGACTCGTGTCATGTGAAGAAAAAAAAAAAAAGGATACAACGCTGGTAAAAATGTTAACGAGTTAATAGAGGAACCATGTTGTGATGACTTCTCAAAGAGCAGAAGCTTCTTAAAGAGATAGAGGCCCAATTTCAAGGCCTTAAATTACAAAGTCAACGTGAGGGGGATATCTGGAGGTTCCCTCCTGGACCTGTTGTCCCAGCAACCGAGTCTTGGATAAGCAGAAAAATCAGATGATGGATGGAAACAGTACTGGTCAGGACTTTTTTATTTTTGCATTGTGAACCCACATTTCTGCTGTTATGCTGGCATGTATGAATTGAATGTTCAGGCCTAGGAAAGTACACTGCCTGGCCAAAAAAAAAGTCGCCACCAAAAAATGGTCACACACTCTGATATTTTGTTGGACCGCCTTTAGCTTTGATTACAGCTGGCATTCGCTGTGGCATTGTTTCAATAAGCTTCTGCAGTGTCACAAGATTTATTTCCATCCAGTGTTGCAT
>CAEFZX010030253.1:0-10455 GCA_903066825.1 Alfaro cultratus | reverse complement strand
GCTATTTAGCTGAGCTTAGCATCAACACGACTTTTAAGCGTAGGGTAGGGACGGCGGGTGCAGACCGACTGGCGCGCATTGGCAGGCCCTGTAAAATTTCTTCAGAAATTTTAGTTTTTCTAGTTTTTATTTGTTGTTCAGCTTTTTCTTTATTTTTGTTAAGTGTTAAAATGCAACAGCGCCTCCTACAGTCACAAGATACTGTGGTCAGTGTGGTGTGACCCCAGGTGGTTAGGCTGTACTCATGATGCGTTTAAAGACGGCTTGGAAAAGCACATTACTACATGTTAACAACGGATTGGCGGTTGTAACGGCTGACAGAGAGGCGGTTCAGACGGTAACGGTTATGTTAACAGATCTGTTGATGTTTTCAAACCGTGCTGCTCCTCTCCATCCTAAACAAACTGGGATGTGTGGATATCATTTGGTTTTATAGAAAACATGACACAGTTAAATAGATCTTACTTTTAGAAGTGTTACAGCTTCACATAGAACGTTTTTTGTTACGCACAGCTATGATTATGTAAATATATTTATACTGAAGCAGCTTTAAGCAGTTGCTGAACACAGTGACACTAAGGCTCCAGACCACAAACCAAAACTGGGATAAACAGGTTCAGTAAATGTGGCGTAGAAGGTGTAGAGATGCTTCAAGGTGTCAGAGGAGACGTTGTAGAAGGAGAGCGTTCCTGCAGGATGGTCCAGATAAACTCCTACTCTGTGGGCGGCAGAGGAGCCGGGGATGGTTGTTTCTCTGTTAACATGCCAGGCAGCGAAACCAAACACGTCAGAGCACTCCAACGTCCAGGACTGATCGTTCCTTCCAAACCTGCAGGCCTCACTTTTTCCACTTCGTTTGATTCCTTTGCAGCTCACAGAGATGAGAACTGCTCCCTTCCACTCCACCTCCCAGTAACAGCGACCAGTCAGGCCAGTTCTGCACATGAGCTGCCAGCAGGTCTGGAACCTGTTTGGATGATCCGGGTACGGCTGCTCATCATCCACCTGTCGAATCTTTGTGTTGTTGTCAGAGAGGCAGAGTTGTCTGTTCACTGAATTCATGTCCAGTTCAAGTTCACAGAAATCTGATGGAGAGGGAAAATTAGTCTCTTTAAATATTAACGACTCCATCAATTAAAATGAAGTCATAATAGAACAATTCCCAGCTTTGTGTCTAATTGTTTATGAAACTTACACTTTCTGACATCAGGTTTCATCCTGTTCTCTCCGCCTCGGTCCAAACTGCAGAGGAAAGCAGAGCAACAATAAAGTTTTAGGTAAGTATTTGTTTTTCATGTATCTCATAAGTAGGTACTGTGAGACACTTTTGATGAAGGTTTATCATTTTTCTAATTTTCCTGTGATAAATTGTTCACTAGTAGAGAGAATTATAACTGATATTTCAAAATCAGACCAGTGTTTAGTCTGTGGCGCCTCAGAAAGTTGGAGGGGAAAAAATAAAAGAATCAATTTTCACAGTTAAAGTTTATTTAACTTTAACTGTGAAAATACGTGATATGAAATATTCCATATTTTCTTATCAAAACAGAGGGTTGTGATGAAAATAGTTTTTCTGGTAATAAAGTCTAGAGTTAAGGATGTCTGTGTTCATGAACTACCAAGAGCTTTTCACAATAAAATGTCTTATAATTGACATCTGGATGCAGATCTTTGATTGATAGATAGATAGATAGATAGATAGATAGATAGATAGATAGATAGATAGATAGATAGATAGATAGATAGATAGATAGATACTTTATTAATCCCCAGGGGGAAATTCAATGATTCAATGTTGAAACCTCAGATTAGCCAGTTTCCACGCTGGAGTTTTCTGCTCAGACCGCAGCATTTGTTTCCCTACGGCTCCTGGATGGTTGTAGCTCAGGTCCAGCTCCTTCAGACGAGACGGGTTGGAGCTCAGGGCCGAGGCCAGATAACCGCAACCTCTTCCTGTGACCAGACAGCCTGACAGTCTGGTGTTTGAGAAATATCCTGTTTAGTCATGTTTGAGTCTACAGAGAATCATAACAGATTGAGCTGACCGGAGCGTTTCCAGCTTGCAGTGTTGGCTGCCCAGGCCAGTGGACAGCTGCTGCACTCCTGCATCTCTCAGGTTGTTGTTACTCAGGTCCAGATCTCTCAGTTTGGATGACTGAGTGCTGAGAACTGCAGATATATATTTACAGCATCTTTCTGAGAGTTGGCATCCACAAAGTCTAGAAAAATAAAACCATTAAACAGGATTAATGTACAGAGTCTTATTTTGAATGGCATTTGTTTGTAGCCAATAGCTGCTTCTCAACAACTATACTGAAGATATACTTTTCTGTGTACTGCCTTTTAAAAGCAAATTAAATCTTGAAGATGTGATACAAAAATAAATAAACAATGGGGGGAATTAATTATTAACTGCATTATCATTTTACACAGTAATTGTAATGGGTCCACTGACATGAAATTCACACCTAATGCTGGTAACAACCTACAAGAATTATTCAAGAAAATATGTAATTAGAAAGTTGTTTTATGATGAGAACAATGCAAAATGCAGTGGACTGTGAGGAAGAGTCCAGATGAGAAACATCTGAAGTTCATTTAGGAGGCAGATTTAAACCATCAGACAAACCAAACAGGACTGGTGTCAGTATTTGGTTTGTCCCAGTTTGATCAGATCAACCCTGAAATCTGGATTCTGCTTTCACACAAGTGAAGGTAGGAATAAACTGAAGGGTGTGAATTTCATGTCAGTTACTCAGTTAATTTGCTACATATTTGTCTGGATCTTAATAATCTCAACACAAATTGTGAACTAGTTCAAGAGGTACATGCTAGAAGTCTTAGTAATAAAACCAACGAACATGACGGTCTCCATTTGACAGTGTTTGTGCTTCAGTTCAGCACAGAGCCGCTTCACCCCTGAATCTCCCAGGTTGTTGAGGCTCAGATTCAGAGATGTGAGCCTGCAGGACGGAGAGCCGAGCGCCGAGGCCAGAGGGTCACAGCTCTGCTCCGAGAGGCGACACGCCTGCAAACTGCAAACACACTTTCACACTTAGAATCATTTTTATTTTAACACATATGCATCTGATTGGATTTACTGCTATCTTACTTTTAAAAACATCTTTATTTAAAATTTTGGTCAACTTTTTGAATAAAAAACATTTTGGTTTGCATGCTTTCTCCTACCTAATACTTTCTAATTTGCAGTATGGACTCTTCAACCCATCAGAAAGTTGCTTCAGTCCGACGTCTTGCAGGCAGTTGTAATTCAAATCCAGACTCTTAAGCCTCAAGCTCTGTGAACTGAGACATGAGGAAAGAGTCTCACAACTCTTCTGTGACAGGTTGCAGTCGGCTACCCTGGAAAACAAACCCAGTGATGAAATATTACACAGATTATGCAAATACTCAGTGGTTGTTACTGCTAACTAGAAAGCTAGTTGTGCTAACCCTAAAGCAGAAATCATAAACATTCATTCTGTTAACTCCACTAAAATGGTGTTTAGAGGAAGCTAATGCTAAAGCTTAAAAAAGTTTGCAAAATGGCTGAGTAAATTACCAATTAGACTTTATATGGAAAAAATGTCCATAGTTTTAGGGGAAACTAGATGAACTAAACATTTTCACAGTTAACAATACGGCTAAATAAGAAATGAGTCTGCTGCTGGTGAGTTAGCAGATTGGTGGAAGTTCATCCACCACTGATGCTTCATACCTCAGTGACTCCAGCCCACATTGTTGACCCAACATCCCAGAAGACAAGGCTTTCATTCCTCCGTCCTCCAGGTCATTATGACTCAGGTCCACTTCTCTCAAGCAGCAAGACTGGCAGCTGAGGACTGAGGATATAGCTTCACAAGTTTTCTCAGAGAGGGTGCAGTCGCTTAGCCTGGAAAACAATTTACGTAAAACTCAAAATGATTCTTGCTTTGCATTGAGGGAGTTATTTTTGTGTGAGTCCGTCCACCTACAGAGCTTTGCTGGAGGCTTTAACCACTGGCAGCAGCATCAGCAGAGCCTCCTCTGAAGCTGAGTATTTCTTCAGGTCAAACACATCCAGATCTTTTTCTGATGACAGTAAGATGAAGACCAGAGCCGACCACTGAGCCAGAGACAGGTTTCGTGTGCAAAGACTTCCTGATCTCAGATACTGCTGGATTTCATCCACAAGGGAGCGATCGTTCAGTTCATTCAGACAGTGGAACAGGTTGATGCTTTTCTCTGCAGACAGACCATCACTGATCTTCTTCTTGATGTATTCAGCTGTTTCCTGGTTTGATTGTGAGATGTTTGCTGTTTGTGTCTGCAGGCCTCGGAGTAATGTTTGATTGGCTGCCAGTGAAAGACCTACTAGTATTCGAAGGACTAAATCAAGGTGACCATTGGGACTTTGTAAAGCTTTGTCTACAGCAGTTTGGTGAAGTTTTCTCACATTAGGCTGGTTTTTAAAGGCCTTAGAAACCCTTTGTTTTGGTTGTTTGTCATCCAGCAGGTTGACACCAGAGTTCATGAAGGTCAGATGGATGTGAAGAGCAGCCAGAAACTCCTGAACACTCAAATGGACGAAGCAGAACAACTTATCCTGGTAAATCCCTCTCTCCTCCTTAAAGATCTGTGTGAACACGCCTGAATAAATTGAAGCCGCCTTGATATCAATGCCAGATCCTGCCAGATCGGTTTCATAGAAGATCAGGTTTCCTTTTTGCAGCTGATCAAAAGCCAGTTTCCCCAGAGACTCAATCATCTTCCTGCTCTCTGGACTCCAGGTTAAATCTGTCTCCGCTCCCCCTTCGTATTTCAGTTGCTGTACTTTGCTCTGAACCAGCAGGAAGTAGATATATAACTCAGTCAGGGTCTTGGGTAGCTCTCGTCCTTGTCTGTTTTTCAGAACGTTTTCCAGAACAGTGGCGCTGATCCAACAGAAGACGGGGATGTGGCACATGATGCGGAGGCTTTGTGACATCTTGATGTGGGAGATGACCATGTTAGCCTGCTGCTGGTCTATAAACCTCTTTCTGAAATATTCCTCCTTCTGTACATCAGTGAACCCTTTTACATGCGTAACTATGTCAACACACTCAGCAGGGATCTGATTGGCTGCTGCAGGTCGCGTGGTTATCCAGAGGCGAGCGGAGGGAAGCAGTTTCCCCCTGATCAGGTTTGTCAGCAGAACATCCAGTGAGCTGGACTCTGCCACGTCGGTCAGGATCTCATTTTTGTGGAAGTCCAGAGGAAGTCGACACTCATCCAACCCGTCAAATATGAACACAATTCGGAAGTCGTTAAATCTGCAGATTTGTGCTTCTTTGGATTCATTAAAGAAATGATGAACAAGTTCAACCAAACTGAACCGTTTGTCTTTAAGAACATTGAGTTCTCTGAAAGTGAAGGGGAAAATGAACTGGATGTCCTGGTTGCTTCTGTTTTCTGCCCAGTCCAGAGTGAACTTCTGCGTTAGGACTGTTTTGCCAATTCCAGCAACTCCCTTAGTCATCACTGTTCTGACTGGTTTGTCTTTCTCAGATGAAGCTTTAAAGATGTTTTCCTGTCTGACAGCTTTTTCTTGAATCCGCTGCTTCCTTGATGCTGCTTCGATCTGCCTGACCTCATGCTCTTCGTTGATCTCTGCATCTCCTCCCTCTGTGATGTAGAGCTCTGTGTAGATCTGATTTAGAAGTGTTGGATTTCCTGCTTTAGCCAGACCCTCAAACACACAGCAGAATCTTTTCCTCAAGCTGGACTTTAGGTTTTGGGTGCATTCTGTTGCGCAGGTTCCTAAAAAAGTCAACGAGATTAATAGCAGAACCTCCAAATGCAATAATTAATAGTTATTTTTAATTTCAAATTTGGAGCAAAATATGGCTGTGATATAGACGTCTGCATTATATATAAAGATAAAGTGTGAAACTAAATTAGCTGAAAATCTCTTACTGTTCCACAAACAATCGGCCAGATCATCTTTCCTCATCCCTCTCAGGAACAGGAGTGAGAGTTTTAGAAACGTCTCCCTGCTGCCCTTCGCCTGCTCTGGGTCTTCACTGTTTCTCTCATCTTCTGTCTCCTGATTTTCTAGATCTTCTGAATAATCAGAACTCAGAATCATCTGAAACTTCTGCAGCTCGTTTTTCATAAAAGTCGTTAGGTTTTCCTCAAGCATCTGGAACAAACACGTAATCAGTTTAATTTCACAGATTATGTACAAATTTAGAAACGTGAACAAACTTACAAAGTTGCTGCAGCTGAATTTCTTGCATTGTTTGGTTCTGTCATAACCAACCAGTTACTTCAGGGGACTTTATGATAAATCTATTGCAGAGTAAATATGCGCCGCTGCTGAAGAAGCTTATTTAGCCTTCAAATGTTGAAATGAAAATAGCAAACTAAAGCAACCAAACAGACTCAAATATTTCTCTTTATGCCATTAATTACATTGTTCTCCACTGTAGTGATAACAGAGTTTCTGATCACTTGCTGTAACACAGAATGTGGCACCAATTAATCAATAAGGCAGAAAGATATGTGTCTAATATAAGTAATTAGACTGGTTGCGCTTTACAATGAGTGTCTTTTCTGTATCTTTTAATGTGTAATAATTTGTTTTTTACCTTAAACACAGAGTTTATCTCTTTTTGATGCTGGACTCTAGCAGATTCATCACCAGATTTATCTGAAGACTCTTGGCTGACACTGACAAAGAAAGAAATTTAGATTTAAACTAAAGTCACATAAGATGATCCAAAATGTACCTATAATTGTTGTGTTGAGTTGTAAAAATTCAGAGACCAAGTTCAGGCTTTAGGAGATAAAACAGCTTTATTAACATGTGCAGATGGAGAAAACAGAGTCGCCTCAGTGAGATCTACATGAGTTCAGACTTGGGCTGAACATCCTCACATTCATAGGGCACATTGTGCTTTTCGTGATCACAGCCCAGCTCAGTGTCAGACAAAAAATCTCTAAATTGCTTATCTGTGAGTTTCAGTCAAGCAGCAGGTTTCATGCAGATTCACAGCTCAACTACAGAAATAAGATGCCTTTAGGTTTATCTGGTTAAACGTGGTAGATAACTTCTGCTTTCTCTGTGCGTCATGACGGCTGTTTTCCTCTCTGCGGCTGGTAACTGAACTCAAACTGAACCTTTGCAAAACAGAAACTTCACCTTGGATGTCTGAGCTCTAACCGATGAACAAACTGTTCTTCACTTATTTATTAGGGTCAAAAGAGCAAATTTCCTGTTGAGCTGCAACTGAATGCAAAGCTTTTTAATACAACATCATAAAGTGTACGTTTAAAACGATCAAACATCGTTAATTAATTTTCCCTTCATGTAAGTTTACTGATGGAACATCTGTTGTGCTTCTAACAGATCTAGCAAAACGTGACACATTTAATGTAATTAAATGAGTAAAAAATAATTCAATGAACACATAAGAGAAACAATAAGACAATTAATAAACAATTTTTCTTCGGCAGTTGGGAAATTCCAGCGTTTACCTGTGATGAAAAGTTTGCCGTCTGTTTCTGAACTGCGCTGCGACCTTCATGGACGAGTCGCTCTTCAGGGACGAGGAGCCGGCAGGGGAGGCTGGAGTTTTACTGAGTCACAGTGAAGTTTAATTAACTGGTCCAATCGCAGTAGAAACATGATGGACACAAACTCTGTTATATCTGCTGCTGGTGTTTCAGAAAAAGCTTCATCTATTTCTGTTTTGATCTAATCTGAGATGCAACTTTTCTAATGGAAACCCAGAAAAACGTTTGTTATGTTTCAGTTAAATAGAAACAAAGTGATAATTTACATAATCTGATTAGGGCAAAACAATTTTTTACAAACTTTAATATTCTCCCCAAAAGCTTTTGTCTTTCACAAGATTTTGAACTTTTATTCCAATGATGTTCTGCAGTTAGTTGTTTCTTTTTTAAATCTTTCCGGTTGGATAAGCTGCACTTTCTAATCCAATGTTAATCCAATGGCTCTTTCTTCCCTAATTCAATAATTCAGTTCAGTGTATTTATTCCCAACATGTCATCTGGAGAAACGTTTGGGGGAAAAAATGATTTTGAGCCAATAATAAATGCTACATTCCAGTTGGATCTAGTTATAAACAGAGAATGAAGGAATCCCATCAGAAAGTCACTGATAATAAAACCATTACAATCATTACTTTAATCATTACTCCATGATTAAAGATCCACCCAAACTGCAGCACATGGTTTCTGCGCTGCATCATTTTCCCTCTAGTTGCATTAATACTTAGTTCAAAAACTCAAACTATGTCCATGACGTCTGAAAATATTCCACAAACATGTTTATTTCTTGTAAAAATAGTCAGAAACTATTTTTATTATACTATCAACAAATATTGATCTTGAAGCCTGATGATATGTAGACATTTTAAAACTAAATAATTTAGGTAAAAATAACTTTTTTCCCTTAAGAAACTGGACATGACGATGTGAACCTATGAAACATTTGACACAAACATACCGGGTTTCTACAGAAGGTGGTGGTTTGAAATCCATCAGTATGTTGAGAGATTTGTCCCTTTTCAAAGACACATCATGTGGTTCTGGTCCTGGTTCTGGTCCAAGTCCTGGTTCTGGTCCAGTTCCTGAGCGTTTGCTTTCGTGGTCCTGCTCAGAGCTTTAAAACAAACACAGGTCACTGTTGGTTTGTCTAAAGGTGGGAATGTGAGTCACAGACAGTTAGAGTAAAACTTTACTCACTGCGTCTTACGAGGCGAATCTCTAAAATCAACAAAAAGGCCTTTTGACAGCTTGTTCTTCAGTAGCTCACAGGTTGGTTCACATCCACTGGATTCTGACTCTGGTAGGTTTGTTCTTTAACAAGTGAATCACAAAGCAGAGAGTTGAAATGCAGTGTCATAAAAATGAACAGCCAGTCAGATTATTATCTCACCTCTGAGCTTCATCCTGACGCTCATCTTCCTCACCAAGAGGTGACGAATGTCCAGCACTCATTTTTCACACCTTATCACAAAGAATAACATCACTTACTGACACATTATTCCCTTCAACATGGCACATATACAGTATTTCTGGTCAGAATATGTATTATTAACCATTTAATTTGAATTAATTAGATACATTAGGGAGGCAAAATGAGCCATTTGAGGATGAATTATGGTTTAAAATGCTTTAAAACTCTCACACACCATCAGCATGAATATTAACATGAATCTTGATCCAAAGTTGTCTGGGTAGTTTTGACACTTCCTGCATTTTTGTGACTGATTACCATCACAGTGTTGTTGATATTATATAAGAATGACACACAGATGTATGTTCAATACTTTATGATTATTGTACTTTACAAAAAGACATTTTGTGCAGCATTCAGATTTACAAACACACCAAACCCCAGCTTCACACTGCACTGTGAATAACCAGTTAACCAGTTAACCAGATTTATTTTGATGGATTTTCTTACCTGCTGATTTAACTTTAAGTAGATTAAAGTTAAAGTAGATTTCTGGTCTGGAGAGACGGTGCTGGTTGTTCCTTGTCAGACCAGACGACTGCCTGCATTGGGCTTATCGATGCTCTGAGCCTCATAACTGCAACGTTATGATGAAAACTCAACTGGGACATGAAACCAGTCTGTCCTGTCATGAGCCAAGGAGGAGCTATTGGGGAAATACTTACAGTTCCTGTTTGTCCAAAGAGCAGAGGAAACTCATCCTTTAGTCGAATCTGGTCATGTCAGCCTGCTGCAAACAAAATCAGATTCAGAAAACAATTACAGTCAAATATGTTGGTTTTTATTACAGTAATGCAGAAAGTAAAACATTTTGCCATCACTCCATCAGTTGTTTTTATTATTTGTAAAATGTAATTAAAGAAACATTTGTAAAGATGCTGTGACCTGAGATTTGGTCAGTATTTTACTGATACTGCATGTATCAGCTTCCATATATTTGGATGTTTTTAATAAAATAAATAGTTTAAGGAAATCCTTAAAAGGTCATTCAAATAAGCACAGATAGCTGGGAAATTATATTTTTACTTCCTCAGTGTTTTTCTCCATTAACATATATATTATTGGTGATTTTGAGATACATTTCAGCCAAAATATAAGAAATCCACAAAATACGTAAAAAACAAACAAAATGTGATTAGTGGAATTAAAACTTTTCATGCCTAAAATGTATCGAAGGTATTTAAGTTCCAGCCCTAAAATAAACTTTTCAGGAATATTTTAAATATTGAATATTAGTGTATTTTTATTATTTTAGTGTGTGGAGGATTTGGGTTGTTAGCAAACTGTGTAAACTCATGTCAACACATCCAATCAATCAATCAATCAATCAAATTTTATTTGTATAGCACATTTCAGCGGCAAGGCATTTCAAAGTGCTTTACATCATATCAAAAAAAAACAGAAACATGGTGCAACATAGAATCAACAGTAAAAACAATAAAAACAACAAT
>CAEFZX010030248.1:0-18149 GCA_903066825.1 Alfaro cultratus | reverse complement strand
ATAATCCATAAAATGTTTAGAAAATCTGCTGTGCATAATAATTTGGAACAGTGCATTTTGAGTTTTTTATTTTTGAAGAAAATACTGTTCTCATTGAGAGCTTTGTTCAGTAAAAGTTGATTTATACTGTAATAGTTCATGACTTGAAAATTATACTGACCATTATTTGCATTGACCATTTAGGAAAATCTGAGAAAATATCACTTGCATAATAATTTGGAACACAGTGTATAAGGTTGTCAGTGGTTCCATGAAGCATTAAAGAGGAATTGGAGAAATGCTATATGTAGGAGAAGTTGTGTCCTATTCTGTGTCAGAAATTAGTTTTACAAGCAGAGCAGGGGTGCAGTTTGGATACTGAACAATCAGGTTTGCTGATAAGCCGTAACCAACTGTTAGCCTGACAGATAAATCTTTAAATGCTCTTATATACATGTCACTCTGGTTTCCCTCAAAGTAAAGAAGCACGTGATGATGAAGATGGTCTTTTCATCTGTACTCCCAATGACTTAGGCTGAATCAAGACACACAGCTTTGGAGCCATTATGAGTTTCCTGTCATGTGGGACGGAATTGAACGGTGCATCGTTGCTTTCCGTCTTCATGACTCTCTGTTTTTCCACATTCCACCTTGTAGCACCTGAGGATTTTCAGGAAATCCCTGAGATACCTTGAGGAAGACAGGCCTGAAATTTGGCTGCACCTGGAGGTAATCGTTATCCCCATGATGGAGGAGAGGCAGACCAGATGGGGGGGAACTGCTGGACTTCCTGAAGGTGCTGCCACCTCCAGGGATTTCTCCTGGCTTTTCATTTCTAACTCTGTGAGCCTCTGTATTCCAGGGAATAACAGCATATATGACTCTCACCATTGTAATAAGTTTAAAATATAGTTAGTAGTTATTTTGAACTTAAATCTAACAAATAGAATATTTTTGGATTGGTAGGTTGGTAAAGAAATTATACAGCAGTCACAGCAAAGACTAGCTTAAAGACGTGGACTTTGGGAATAATTTATATAGAGTGGATTATTGAAATTATATGTAACCTGCACCAGAATTGCATTGTGGGAAATGTTGTGATATATGGCTTTTCATTCTTTTTAAATATGTAATCTGGTATGTTTTTAGATAAAAATGTTTTTTATGCGTTATTATTATTATTGTTGTTGTTGTTGTTGTTGGCTTTTTAATGGAGGAAACTTGGTTCTCTTGCCTGTGTTGCTCTGTAAAGAGGAACTGCAAATGAAAACTACCTTTTATGGCTAACAGTGACATATTATTTTATGACAGCAGGCATTGTCCCTTTTGAAATAAATGAGCAACAACAGAACAGAAGCTTTTGCAATCAGTTTTCTCGGGTTGCAATGACTTGGGTTTTCCCTTATTAGTCATTGTACAGACACATGCATTGTGTCCCGTCGGTTATTGTTCCTTTCCGGCTTGTTGCAGGCAAACTGGGCTTTTTAAACACAGGTTCATTTGGGATTAGCTTTACAACATCTGTGTAGGTTGTGTGTAACATGCTTAGTTTAAGCATTCATGGTGATTGGTCACAAAGCAGAAGAGGGTTTAATAAATCATCGATCCATCCCTGGCAGATCCTGCTGACAGATCCAGTCTGAATTTGTTATTTTCTCAGAATTGCAAACGTCAAGGAAGAAATAGAAAAACATGTTTTACTTGGAGGAAAAAAAGCTACAGGGTTTCTTTTTACTCTCTTAAAAAAGAATTATTAATAGAAACAATTGAATTAGATTTCTAAAATGAGTTTATGCTTGTACAAATTTTGTTTCGGCTATCTGTAGTGTTCACTAGAGATAGGAAGAATGTATTTGTGGATAGGTGTAAAATCAACACACATGAATTTTTCCTTGAAAATATGAAGTAAGTTATAGCTGGTATGCTGATTTTTAGATGGGGAAAATCCTTACACTTTGAAGGGATTTTTTGAAATGACCCAAAGGTATTCCTCATCGATATGTGTTTTATTTTGACTTGTTGGAGCGTCGCAACTGATATCTCAAATTTAAGTACAAAGTCAGAGAATCTATTTTCTTTTATAATTAGTCATTTATAATAATCAATACCTTAAAATATAATTCCTACTATAGTAAAACACTTTTTGATGGCGTTATTTTTTATTTTTACTGGTACAAATGCTATATGACGAGGAGGGATTATATTGTCTGGAGACAGGTGTATTGTCTTTATTTTTTTATTAAATCCTATAACAGCTTGCCATAGCCTCCTGCACCCCACTTTAAATAAGGTATTAACGCCCCTCCTCCGTCAGCTGACGACGGTCCATGTTGTCAGGAAGTGCTTCGTTTTTCAGACCTAACCGGAATATAAGGAGTATAAGGAGAAGTAGCTGTTTAATACTAAGCTGTTGGAACATCACACCCAGCGTTTCATGGTAAACTCAGAGCTGTGGGACATACATGTAGCGGTACGGAGGAGCTGGTCTGAGTGGGACGGTTCTGGTGTGTTTTTGCTAGAACACAGATGCTAATGCTAGTAGCCTGGTTAGCTTAGCATTGAGCCCAGTTGTTTGGGTTTCGTTATTTGCTCTAATAACACGTTAGGCGAAAACTTTTTGAAGCGTTGGTGCTCGGCAGTTGGAGTAACTGTGACTTTGT
Organism: Alfaro cultratus; assembly: GCA_903066825.1. NCBI lineage: Eukaryota > Metazoa > Chordata > Actinopteri > Cyprinodontiformes > Poeciliidae > Alfaro > Alfaro cultratus. The sequence goes on along the minus strand of CAEFZX010030248.1, from coordinate 15,510 downwards.
TTTAGTTTGTCGCGAAGTCAAAACAGCTGAAAGCTGTAATGTGGTCAGTTTATGTTTTGTCTTTAATGTAAAACAGAATTATAATTACAGCTCATATCTAATTGGACCTTTTTGGCAAATTGCTCTTTTTCTGTAGGTCTGGATGATATTTTTTTTTGTCAACGTAGAAAGTCTGTTCATGACGTCGGCTTTCCATAAATTTTACAACAGCACCTAATAGCATCTAGTCTATTTTAAACTGGCCTCTCAGCTGTGTGTTTACTACAAAATCCACAGTATTTTTTGGCTAAAATGTCAAACTATCGCTGTTATTATTTAGAAAAACATAACTTAAAAATAGCTGCATGGTTAAACGTGGTAAATTTATTTTTGCTTTACTGTAATAAGTCTGAAAAAAAAAAAAATAATCACACATATAGATTTAATCTGGAGATTTAAAATCCTAGGTTAACATTCTGTAACCTAAATTGGGTTGTAAACATTTTACATTCTCAAAGTTGTTTAATTTTTTTTGCATTATGTCATTTCTCGAAGCAGTACATTCCAAAAAGAAATAGTAAATGTGTCACATTTAATCTGTAAACTTATTTTATGATGGTTTCCAGGGTCAGCCATTGAGACATGGAGAACTACAGCAGTGGTCGGCCATGGGGGAAGCTAGTCAAAGTGGACTCCAATGAAACAGTTCTGCTTTTCACTAAGGAATGTACAGTTGGCAGAAAAAAAGGTAGGAAAGGTTGTTTCTTTGGGGGGGGTTTTTGTTTGTTTTTTTGTTTTTTGGAACGGACAAAGACGTCTCATTTTCTATTTCTAATTTGTGTTAGAAGCGGCTAGTGTTCATCCCTGTTTTCAAAACTGCTCTCATTGAGTAAAAGTCCCCATTAAGAGTAGACGGCTCTTTCTGCGCTGTAGACGTTTCTGTCAGTGTCTGGAGCCTTTATAACCTCCCCCTTGAAAACACAAAGCCTCCTTTAGTGCCCCAAACTTAGACAGCTCCTTGTGATGAGAACAAAAGATGGCTATTGACAACATGCGTGTAGAATATTAAGTAGATTTTTTTTTTTCTTTTTTTGTATGAGTTTCGCTGTAGAGCTGGTTAGGGCTATATATCCCCCTGTGTGTGCTTTGTGGTTGAGAGATTATGGGAATCTACTTTTTCTTTTCTACTATGCAGAGCCATTGGGGTTTGCAAAGATTGCATAAATTAACCAATGTCTGGCTAATAAGAGTCAAACATGTCATGGCAACTTAGTCTTTGGGTGCAAGGTGGGTTTGTTTTGACAGAATGGTTAACTATATGTTTTTATATCATTTAGAATTTATGATAAAAATGACAATTTGAAGCATAAAAAGGTAAATATTTAGTTTTGGATAAGAAAATTGTGTTTCCTAAAAAACACTTTTTCTTTCTTTTTTTTTTTTTAACTTTTATGCTTTTTTTCAGGCTGCTATCTGTCCTTTCCGTCCAATAAACTTGTCTCCGGGGAACATTGCAAGATAGTAAGAGATGAACACTCAGGACTGGTTTGGCTTGAAGACATGAGGTACTGTACCCCGAGAGTTTAAAATAAAATTTTACTGCCTGCAAAATGACTTGTTTTATATTTGTTTCAGTTTTTTGTTGTTGTGGGGTTTTTTTACATTACACACATAAATAAAAATCTGAAAAGTGTGGTGTGCATTTGTTTTCAGGTTTACCCTATATTTAGCGCCATCTACCATTTCATTAACTTCCTAATACCATTAGTGCCACTCTGTGGAATTAGGACGTTTTGATTAAAAATAAATAAATAATTTCCCTCATGTCTATATCATTTTTGGTTTAAGTTTTTAGCATTCACTGTTGAGGGGCAAAAGTGACATGAGCCTCAGGTTAAACACAGTGCTCTATAACAAAAAAAATCACAATAAAATATGTTTTTGAATGTAATGTGACAAAATGTGGGCAGGGGATTGAGCATCAGGGGTGTACATAGTTTTGGAAGCCACCATAATTGTATTTACAGACTTTGCATACGAGTTTTTCTTCATTTAAAGAAGGCCTAATGTTTTCTAAACGTTGTGGCTTCAAAAAAAAAAAAAAAAAAAAAAAAAAAGGCTTGGTAGGATTTTACACTTTCATGTGAGTTGGATTTAATTTTTTTTAAATGAGAAAAGATATGCATTGACTTGTTGCAACTCTGAACTGTTTTCTGCAGCACTAACGGCACAGTGATCAACTCGTCCAAAGTGGTCAAGAAGCAGACTCATGTGCTGCAGAACGGTGATGTCATCTACTTTGTGTACAGGAAGAGTGACCCCGATCAAAGTAAGTAGCTCAGAATCTTCCTATGCTCATTTATTTCTATAGGCCTTTAATAGAAAAGACTCACAGCACATCTTGTTACTCTCTAGACATTGCCTATGTTTACCACTCTTTAAACATGGAGGCCGCTGTTCCAGAAGACGGTTATAGTGAGTAGTTGGATAACGTCTTACAAGTGGCTCATTATATTGTGTGTCTGTTTTGATAGTTTTCCATCTCCATATGCATACAGAGAGGCCAGCCTGCAGTCTTTGTCCGGTTCTGGCTTCAGAGATGGCCCTTTCTGTGGAACCCGTAATGCTCACAAGAACTCCTTTGGAACCAACTCAGGAGGAACCTCAGCCTTCCACCTCCGCTTTCCACTTTTGTATTAAGAAGCCCTCGTCTAAAGCCCCCGTTACATCAGCTTCTTCTGCTTTGGGTATGTTGTTTTTTGTTTTTTTTTGTTTGTTTTTTGTTATTATTGATTGATTGATAAATTTGTTTGATCAAGTAATTTTTGACGCGTGTTGGTCTTACCAGGCCAAATTAAGGATGGAGCCTCGGCAGTAGAAGAGCACTTAGGCAACCGGGAGCCAGAATCCAAAAGGAGGAGAACAGATGATGGTTGGTTTCTCATTTTGTTTTCTTTGCAACTGTTTGTTTGTCTTTTTTCTCCTCATCTCTTATCAGGAATGTTTTTGTAAGTGAAACCAGACAACTGGTAAAAAGTCGTGGTCAGCTGCAATTGATGACAAATTAGGGCTGTTGTAAACGAATATTTTAGTAATCGAGTAATCTATCGATTATTCTTACAATTAATCGAGTAATTGGATAAAAAAAAATTTATAGAATAAAATATTGGTAAATCTGGCACAACACTGGTGTTACTATTGGATATCAATATCAGTCCAATTTTTCATTTTTGAGTGTCCCTAACAGTTACTTTTTTGTAGTTTAGAACAGTGTTTCCCAACACTGGTCCTCAAGGCTCACTGCCCTGCATGTTTTAGGTATTTCCTTGCTTCAGTCCAGCTGATTTCAATTGTTGACTGATTAACAGGTGTTTGTTGAACTGCAATCAGTAGATTCAGGCACATTAAAGCAGGGAAACCTCTAAAACATGTAGGACAGTGTGCCTTGAGGACCAGGGTTGGGAAACACTGGTTTAGAAAACTAACCTGTAACAATAATAGCTCACTTTCTAAGTTAACCAGAAGAAAATTTATACAAAGATCTGAAATTCTATTCAATTTAATAATAAAGAGGTAAAATACGCTTTACAAATACGCTTATAAAAAATGTCTATACTCCAGCTTTTGGTTTATGTATTCATCTTCAGTCAGTTTAATAGATGAATTCTCACCTTGCCCCATTACCGTCAAGCTTTGGGTTTGAGAATACGGGAAATGTTACCTGGAGTTGGGGTCTTGAGGTGGTGGGGGGCAGGCGAACGAACGTAAGATGGGTTTGTAGGGGAGGAAATAGACCAGGGGACAGATGAATGTAAGAACGGTGGGGAGAAATACAGGATATTTACAGCACCTTTGTTCGTCACGCTCAGAAACTCATCTACCAGCCGTGTACTGCCATGATGATTTCCGCCACCCGTTTGTTGAGACCGGGATGATATGAAATGTATTGTGTGGTTGCAGGGGCGCAACTACATATTTTGGAGGTGGATGCGAACATCTCACCTGCGGCGTCCTCCCCCCCTCACTTCTATAAGTGAGGGGGGTGCCCCCTGTTAGCCTGTGTCTAGAACCGCCTATGGGCTGCAGGTCTGAGGCATTTTGTTAGCATGTTTTCTATCATTCTTATAGCTTGACAGGAAGCCTGATCCAAACTGGTAACCCACATTAATAAAATGGTGAAATTATACTGACCACAAAACACTGTATTTATAAAAGATATCAATGTTTTTCCCACACAATCCTAACAAACGTTTTCAATGTTCCCTTCACAATATTTATTTATTTATTTACTAATAATCTATGTTTATGATTTGTTCTTTAAATTGCCATTTATATTATTTTTCGGTCTCAGGAAATGACTAAGGGATGAAGAGACTGATGTCTGGTTCTTTAGGTTCTTTAGGTTCTGCGGTTCCTCTCCCGACTATTCTGTCTGATATTAAACGTCCCACTGGGCGCCACTAAATATCGCCGACACATTTTTTTAATGCTCCTACTAAACGTCACTGTAATTGTTTAGCCTGCGTCTTCCCACTACCGTCTGTATTTTTGCCAGAGGTTTTAAGGACGGTGTATCGGGTGGACATTTTAAAAAGACGCTGATTCATAGCAGCTCACTGCGGCTGCGCAGTGTCCATCTCTAAGCAACCGTGACAACAGCGTCAGTTCGTGGGGGGGGGCGAGGGGGTCCTATTTAGGTCCCACAACGACAATTTAGCTGACCTTAATATGTCCCGTGTTTTGTTTTAGTCATTATTATTATACTTATTGTTGAGATGTGTGATAGTTTGTCTATCAGACATTTATAGCAATACGGAATAAATCGCGTCCCGTTTTGGTCCAATACGGGCGGAGAAACAACAACCAGCTGTCATGTTAGCCTAGCTTAAGCTAACCTGAATATTTACAACTCTCTTGTTGATACACTGACATTACTGACCTTCTGTCTTTCAANCTTTCAACCACTTTGAAAAGCTTTTCTTCGTCTCTCCAACATCTTTATCCCTCTTCTGTTTTCTGTTTTGTGCCCCGGAGTTTTTTTCTGCACCTCATCTTTAGCTCCCTGTTGACGAGTCATTACTACAATTCAAATTTAAAGAGAAAAAAACCGCGCCTCAGCGCTTCTCGAAGGGCCGCTCGAAGGGAGGCTCTCCCTCCCTGTATGGGAGGGAGAGCGGCTGGCAGGAGGGGAGAGCTGCTAATAGGTGCTGTTCCTCTGTTATTGATCATTTCATACACAAACAGCTGTTAAGTACATAAAATGCTGACTAGAAAAAAAAATTCCCCACATCGTTTTTGCGCCCCCTCTAGTGCAGCGCCCCTATGTGTTGCATACAATGCATAGCCACCTTTTGCGCCACTGTGTGGTTCTTCCGTAAAACCACACTTACACTATTACCAACAACTGCTCAGCCACCTGCCGTGTTCAGTCTATCCGCTCACCTGTATAAATACTCCTGCAGTTCTTCCCGCCGTTCGCTTTCAACCAGCAGCTCCCGGAGGAGAAAGGCTGCCGTACTCCAGGCATCACGCAAGTCATTTTAAGGATGCTTATTGGTCCCCAAAAAACAATGAAAACCCGCATCAATCAATAAAATTCCCACGAGCCGAACTTGAAAACTGGACATTATGCCGCTAATACTTAGCTTTCGTCAACAACAAGTGAGAGCTACACGCAACGCAAATAATGTCCCGGCCGGAACACGGTGCTAAATAATAAAATATAAATTAACGAAGCTTCGAGGCAGATACATTTTTCTCAAGGAATTTTAATAATCCTGGTACTCAAATCATTTGAGGAATCATTTCAGCCCCATAACAAATACAGATGCTTTTACAGACTCTGATTTGTGCTGAACACGTAACCTTTTTACAGATGTGACAGGATCAGCTAAGGGGGATGTTCTGCCTACACCGCCAGTGAAAGAGACTAAAACGGACAAGATGGAGGAGTCGCTGACATGCGTCATTTGCCAGGACCTGCTGCACGACTGCATCAGGTGAGAAGTCAGAAGAAAGGTCCTCAGGGACAAATGGACTCCAGTTGGGGGTGGTGCACCTGCCCTTTTCATCTGGAAAAAAAAAAGTGCCCTTCTTAAATTTTTTTTTTTCTTTTTTTTTTTTTTTTTTTTTTTTTTTTTTTACAGCGCATTGCATGGAAGCCAAGAGAGGATTTACTGCATATACTTTTGCCGAATGCTTTTCTCTAGATAATGAGTTAATTTCCCTGTTTTGTTTTTTTTTGTTTGTTTCTTTTGAGAAAACAAGTCAATTTCAAATTTTCTCAACATAGTGAGTTAATTTATTGATGGTCTTCTGGAGATAATGAGTTAATTGCTAATTTTGGCAACATAAAGAGTTCATTTACCAATGGCTTTCTCGAGATGAACAAGTTAATTTCCTGATGTTTTTCTCGACATAACGAGTTGATCATGAGATGTTTGTTGTGTGTGTTAAACCTGATTGTTGTGGCTCGCATTTGAAGGATAACTCGATATTTCAAGAAAACTGTCGGGAAAATAACTTGATCTCAGTAAAGCTTATGCAGAGTCGTCTGCTCTTGGCTTCCATAGTATTGTGTGTGGCTCAGTGTAGCACTTTTTTAGATTTAAAAACCCACGTTGCTTGTTCCCCACATCTTTGTAATTTTGCCCAAGACGTCATGTAATAAAACTCACACTGGCCAGGAAAAGGTGCCCTTTTTTCCATTTGAGTTCCTGTTCCCCAAAATTTCTTTGCACACCACTGCAGGTCCTTGAAAATGTTTTAATTTATTTATTTATTGGTCTGGCGTGTCACTTGCGCTTATGTCAGAGTTATATATTTGGCTCTATTGTTTTGTGCCTTCAGCTTACAGCCTTGCATGCATGTTTTCTGCGCCGCCTGCTACTCTGGCTGGATGGAGCGCTCGTCGCTGTGTCCCACCTGCCGCTGCCCCGTGGAGAGGATTTGTAAAAACCGCATTCTGAACGACCTGGTGGAGGCCTACCTCATCCAGCATCCAGGTTTGCACAAACGCACGCGTGATCATGACATGTAGTAACACAAGAGACTAGGCCTGGGCCATGTGGCTGAAAAATAAAACTTCTTTTCTCGGTTTCCAATTGTAAGTGATTTTTTTTTTTCCTCTCATTTTTAAAAATATTTAGAAAAACTGGCTTTTATTTCAATCATCTCTTCTGTGAGTTGTATGACAGAATATTAGGGCTTGGCTATGAGAATTTTTGTTTAACCTCTTAAAGCCTGACACACAAAATAATTCTCAGAAAAAGCTTTTGTTAAATTATATATCTAAATATTGAAATGATTTCAGCATTACATTGATAACTTACACACCAAGGGCTAATAAAAAATATATTTAGTGCAATCCTGAAGTCCAAATGAAGATGTGAATGTATTTTGTACTTTTTTCATGATAGTATAAAACAATCATCTTAACACTCTTCAAAGTAGACTGAGTCATTTGCTCAATCTTCTCAAAGTTCTGCTGCTGATAATAATTTGATGCTGATGTGTCAAAAGATAATGTCCTTATTCGTAAACTGATACCAAATTGTAACTTGACAAGATGCTCAACATGCCTCATTTTAATTTTTGATTTTCATGTAGGAGTTCTCATAACTTACCACTTCATTCTGTTAATATTGTGACATTTGTCTTGTATTACTTCAGCTTTGTTTTTGTAATGTTATGACTTTCTTCTCGTCATAGTAACGCTAAAAAAAATATATATATAGCCCGCCCTTAATGTTCTGTTGTGGAGTTGACACAAATTTAAAGTCCAAATAAATAGAAGCTGTGAAACGCTCTTGTCAAATAAGTCAGTCGGCCTTGGGTGTCTCTGAACTACGGAAAACCAAGGAGCGCGTTGGTGGAGAAAAAAGAAAAATCCAAATTTTTCAAAAATTACATTTTCAAAAATCGATTTATCTTCCAGCCCTATAATAGACCAAGATGTTCTAATCTCAAGATTGTGTTTCTAAACCCAAAGCGTGCCTCTCTCTGTCTTACAGAGAAGAGTCGCAGTGAGGAGGACCTGAAGAGCATGAACAGCCAAAACAAGATCACTCAGGACATGTTGCAGCCCAAAGTGGAACGTTCCTTCTCTGAGGAGGAGGGCAGTTCAGATTACCTCTTTGAGCTGTCTGACAATGACAGCGACTCTTCAGACATTAGGTTAAAAAAAAACAAACAAAAAAAACACAGCTAAGCTAAACCACAGAAGCATGTTTGCTTCCTAAGTCCTTACTCACCTTTGCTATGCATTTCTTTCCCTGCAGTCAGCCCCTTCTGATGTGCAGGCAGTGTCCGGGCTACATGCGGGATATGGGCCAAGTTCTATTTGCTTCGAGCTCAAACTACTGGTTCACTGGTCTTCCAACTCTACCACATATCCAGCCTCCTGCCACACCTGCGTGTGGGGAGGGGGCAGCAAGGCCAGCCGGAGAGCAGCCCTCCACGTCCTCCGACCGGCCCTCAGCTGACGGTGAGTCTAGATTAATCTCCGGCTGGTGTGAAGTTCGAACAGTATGAAAACTGAGTTAAAATGTCACAGTCTGTTCCCAAAAACTAATGATAATATGTATAATGATCTAATGATTTATTTAAAGTGGGGATACAGCTGCTGTTATCACTGCTGGTGCTGAAATGTTCATACAGATGTAGCATATTTGTTATTTAGAATGAAATCCGGCTAATTTTTGTAGATTTCAAGTGTGAAATAATGTAACGGGCCAAACGGGACATTTTTGTTCTTGTAAAATGATGGACAAAATGGAAGAGGACAATAAAAAAAATAAATAAATAAATAAATAAAAAGTATTTTAAAATTTAGGAGTACAAAAATTAGCTTAAAGTGATTGTGTTATTAGGTTTATTTAATTGGCATAGACTTTTTTTTGTAAAAAAAAGAATATATATACAAACTGATTGTGTATTAACTTAATTAATTAAAAAAGACAAAGTAAGTTATGAAAATAAAAAACTTAGCAAGATCAATTGTAGCTCATGTTTAGCACTGCCATGGTTGCTAGGTAGCAAAATATATGCAGGGGTAAGGGAGGCTAGACGGTTACACACCGTCACACACTGTAGTTTTGTATTGTGAACAGAAAATGTTTTTGTAAATGAGGAAGCAAAGTGTCTAAGCTTTCTGACAGCCAGCTGAGCAGCAGTTACAGCAATTAGTGGAGGAGGGAAGCCTTGCTGTAATTCCTCCTCCATACAGACGGAGACAACGCTTTCTCTGGTATCTCATTAAAAAGCATTAAACTTTAGGGAAAATGTTAAACCTTGAAACAAAACCTTGATATATCAGTAAGCAGGGCCATGTCAAGATTAGACACCCATCAGGTCAAACATTGTTTTTGATTCTTACTTCCAAATTTTACAGAATAACATTTTAGTTGGGTCAAAGCCAACAAATTCTGATCCCAAACTTTTAGAAAAGTAAGATTTTCAGGGGATATTTAGTTTTAAGCTTGAAGTTCACTATCAAACCAGTCTGTAACATGTCTGAAAGTCCTCCTCTTGCCTCTGCTGCACAGCACCTCAGGAGTACTGCTGCTCCCCTCAGGGCCGCCACCTCATCTGCACCTGCTGCCTCCAGCCGATGCCAGACCGGCGGGCCGAGCTCAACAACCAGCAGCAAGTAATCGCTCAGCAATGTGAGTTGTCCCATCACCTGTTCGTCCCTCTTTGTACCTTTAAAAATAAATAAATAAAGATGTGTGCCTTATAACTGCACAGGTCATGATAAATGAAGCTCAGCCATATAAAAACCTTCATATGTTGCGTGTTGGCAGGTATGCTGTGCCAGAGTCCGTTCTGCCACATGTACTGGGGCTGCCAGAGGATTGGCTGCCATGGCTGCTTGGCTCCATTCAGTGGTGTGTATCACAGCCATTCATCATTTAACATATGTGTGGTTTACTGATTTGATCGACTGCATTGTCTTTAGTTGAACACCAAGCTCCTTCTTTCTCCGTTTCCATTAAAAACACTTTGTGAACTGTGACCTTTTTTGTTTTTTTTTTCCAGAGCTTAATCTGACTGAAAAGTGTCTGGATGGCGTGCTGAACAACAACGCATATGAGTCAGAGGTTCTACAAGTACGTAAACCCTTTATTATTTGTTTCTATTATTACTCTGCTCTTTTTGTTTCAAATCAGAGTTGTTGTTGTTTTTTTTAAAGCATAATTTTTAAATGCTAATTTATATGCGCACCATAGTCGAATAGAACTTTTGACTGCAGGATCTACTTTTAATTTGCATAAAGTCTGGATCTGAAATCCACATATCAATGTAATATGATATTTAGTGTATTGATTTTTTATTTTCGCCAGAACCACCTTTCTGCCAAGGGGAAGACATGGAAAGATTTGCTCCAGGAGTCCTTGCAAGACTTACAGGAGGGAAAGTTTCTCCTGACAGGTGACTTCGCACTTAGGTTTTTTTTTTGTTTTTTTTTTGTCTGTATACCCCAGTTAACGATTAATCAGTTGCTAAAATTAGTTGACGATTAAATGGATAAATCCGATTAACCGCTTCACCCCTACTTTATATTCTTTTTTTTTTCCTCCTAAAAATGACTGCTGCCCTGCTGTAGCACTAAGTGGATAATATATTAATGTGTTGAATAAAATCCAAATAAGACACGTCAACGTTTGTGTAATAAGAAAACACGGACAAGTTCAAAGAGTACGAATACTTTTTGTCTAAATTCACAAAATGCCCTTTTCAAGAACACATTGGCGCTGTCGTTTTGATGATGATGAGTTCTGACCGTCTCTTTCAGATTGTCGCATCTCTGCAGACACCCTGCTGTGTTTGTGCTGCGGCCTGCGAGCCTTCAAGGAGCTGGCCTACAAGTACAGACAGAACATCCCTCCGGCTGAACTGCCAGGTCTGAATTTTGCTACGCTGAAGCTGCGGATTTTCTTTTCTTTTACATTTCAAACATTTTCACTGCGTTCTTATAACATCCGTTCATCCTCAGCTTCTGTGGCATCTCGTCCCGACTGTTACTGGGGGCGTAACTGTCGCACACAGGTGAAGGCGCATCACGCAGTGTAAGTCCCGTGTCGCTTCTTCAGCCACCAAAGTTTGATGTCAGAATTTTGTGCACGTCTTATCCCTATACAACCACCAGAGGGAGACCTTGTATAAACCCTTTCTTTTTGTCTGAACACCAGGGGAAGATGTGTCTACTACTACTGAAGACTCATGCACACTTGCAAAATACTAAAATTGTGCACATAAACTACGAAAATATCACACATGCATACAATTTGACTCTCACACACACAAAGTACTAAAATTTTGCATATTCACTATTAAAATATACATGCGCATACAATGTTTTTTTTCTCACACCACACACATAAGACTTAAGATTGCACAAATAAACTAATAAAATATTGCACTAAGTGAACCTCCGAGTGCTGGAGGGGGAGCGGAGCTAAGGCGTTAGCTCCAGCGCTCGGAGGCTAGAGCTGGCTCCTCAGGGATAAGACATGCTTGCACGTGCAATATTTTATTAGTTTATATGTGCAATCTTAGTCTTTATGTGTGCGTGTGAGGAAAAAATATTGTATGCGCGTGTGACATTTTAATAGTGAATATGTGAAATTTTAGTATTTTGTGTGTGAGTCAAATTGTGTGTGTGATATTTTAGTAGTGAAAATGCGAAATATTAGTATTTTGTGTATGCATGTGAGAGAAATTGTATGCGTGTGATATTTTAATAGTATATATGCACAATTGTAGTATTTTGTGAGTCTTTAGTAGCGTGTGAGAGACAAAACATAGTTTTTGTCCTAATCAGCCCCTCATATGTTTCTCTGTGGTTCTTGAATGCAAAGCTAATTCTTTCCTTCATCATTTCAGGAAATTCAACCACATATGCGAACAGACACGTTTCAAGAGCTGAGGGAGCCGGACGTTCGTTTCTTCTGAGTCAAATGCACATGTGAAACACAAACTCCACGCGTTTCGCTCTGCCCGCCGTAGACGACCCGCCTTATGCAATTGCCTAATGCACATATTAACAATCAGTGTCCATTTACAACAATGACCGTGTCTCCACAAATATTCAGGAGAACGGTATCTATGCACAGTAGGATTATTCTCTTTTGAGTGAAGGTATTTTCGCTCAATCAAGTTGCTGTTGCTCAGAATAAACACCGCGAAACAGCCGATATCTGGTAAAGGAATCATTTGTTTAGGTGGTGAAATGGTTAAAGGTGCTGGTTAATGTCGCTGTCACCCTGGGCAACAAAAACGTCAATTTTGTTGTTAGATTAGAAGCTATTTGTGTATGGAAGAGGCATATGTACGCATGTTAAACAAGTCTTTTCTTTTTTTTTCCTGTTTTCTTCATGAGAATAATTTTTGAGCATTTTCCCAATATGCTAACGTTATTCAGGGATTTCTATAACTCATTATATCTAAATAATCATGTGAAATATCTTTACTAAGTAGATTACAATAGCATTCATTTATTTCGCTAATTCTACTCAAAAAGCGAAAGTCTTGAAAGATAAAAATTCATTACTCTGTTATGTATGTCAGCTTCTTCTTTTTTTTGAGCAATTGCAGGTTGAAATGAACGAAAACCCAAAAATTACTTTAGGTGGGGGGGTGTTTTGGTTGTTTTCAGTATTTTCTGATTTGATTTTATGGCAAACACAATCACTCAGAAGGCTACCAGCAGAATTCAGTGTCTCTTTTCATTGAAAGTAAGCCACAAAAGATGATTGCTAAAAGGATCTGGAAAGTTGAGTGGAAGGAAAAAAAGTGTGGCGCATCTTGAGTTTTCATATTGAATTACTTAACTAAATTACCTTACTCTTCCAACTTATTCAGATGCACCTATAAGGGTCACCGGAACAGTAAAGTATTTTCAGTCTAAAACAGTCCGTCACAATGCTAAATGTTGCTAGCATTAACCAGCTAAGTATTACCTCTTAGGGATTTTTTCCCCCTTCTTATACCACTGCGTTTCCAGGCAAAAGCAAAAAAAAACAAAAACAAAAAAAACAACACATACACTAAAACTCTTAACACGTTGTGATCCAGTGTGATATCTGTACAGGATTTTGTTGTTGTCGTGTAGTAAGGGCTAATCTGTGATGAAATGTGTTGCTTCCTTCTGTAGAACTTCAGGGAAGAAAAGCAACATGAAGTCAAAGCAGCTGCGACTCGGCTGTGTTCACGGGAAACTCTTAGACGGATCAAGCCAATAAGAGGCGCAGCATGCGCTTAGTTACTCGCATTAATCTTACCTCTCTCATCAGAGGGTTGATCTCTGTTGATTTTGCTCTTATCGCTCCTCAGGTACACGACACTTTTATTTTGAAACTTTCTTTGCAAAATGGGCAGAAAGGGGGGAAAAAATCAGAAGTGCACTGACATCCTCTTTAAGACTATCAATATCTCAGATTATTAATGTAACAACTGGACAAATCGCGCTTGTCTCTGTCTAGCTGAAACTTCTATATAGTAGATTTCAAGTTTTTTTTATATTAAAACTCTAAACGTATCACTAATCGTCCGTTTATTAGTGTGTTGAAAGTGGTGATGGATATAAAGAAGTAGAAATGCTTATAGCAGGCCTTAGAAAGGCTAAGTTTCATGTGAATTTCTTAATTTTTTTTTTTTATTTATGCTTTTTTTTTTTTTCTTGGACATGGATGATCTTTACTCAAGTTTCTCACATTTAAGAGAAAGTTCAAAGCATTAAACATCCTAAGACATTCTGTGCTTGGCGTATTGAACATAAATTGCCAACCATATCTGAGTTTTAATCATACAGAAAGATTAATTCCACAGTATAATGGAGATTTCAGCACAAAAAATTCCTTTATAAGAAAGTTGTTCATTTCTGATGTACATGTAACTTTTATCATATTTAGCTTTTTGTTGCCTGTTAAATCAATGAGGCAAATAAAAAAAAGTAGTTGTTAAAGGGCACTTTCCTGTTTCTACCTTCATGTGTGTTTTCTGTATTTTAATTATTTATTTTTTTTTGTTATTATTTCATTCTGAGTCGAGGTATGCATTCTTTAGCAGCTCAGCCTCTCGGCACAAGCCTGATCAATCCCCCCCGCAGACGTGTTTTAATTATTCGCTGCAGGAGATCCGGCTGAGCCAACAACAATCCCAAGCCGCTCCAACCAGGAATTGGGTATTATCGGCTTTTGAGGGGTGCTGTAAATTATTTTTTCTTTTCTGCAAAAAAAATAAAATAAAAATAGAAAAGTCCGGACGAAGGTGCTCAGGAGTAAATCAGCAGGTTTCATTCTACCTCATTGCAATACATATGAAAGATGTTTGGATTCAAAAAGGACGACAGAGAAGCTGCATGTGCTTCCTCCGTAAGGGGGGATGTAAATCTTTCTAAATGCCTGTAACGCTTGGATGCATTGCACTATTTTAAGAATGAATCTAGATCATATCAAGTTCTAGTTGATTCATAGATCAGTAGGCCGATGCAGGAAGTAGTCGTGGACTTTGAGAAATGTACGTTTCATCGCGTGGTGTCGGCAGTACTGCAACTGTGTTTGAAATGCCTTCAGCTCTGACTTCTGATCATTTAAATATAATAAAATTTATATAGTTCAAAGGAAGTCTGGGTTGCTGTTTTTGTTCGTGATTGAAATTTTATTTTTACAGCCAAACGATAAACTCGCATGTTGTAGATTTCTTTCTGCTTTACGATGTAAAAGTATCGTCCATGCACCCGGAGGATTCAGTCGTTTGTATTGGGGATGCTGGAACAGGAACACATTTCTCATCTTCTATAAATTTTATATGAAAAGAAGAATATATGTATGTATTTATAAAATAAATGGGATTTTCAGTGATATTCTAATTTATCAGAAATAATAAAGCCTTCACGGGATGTTGACAATTTCGGTGAAAACATCCAGGAACTTTTTTTATTTTGCCAAATTGAGAACACCAGATGTTAACAGTAGCGTGTTTATTGAACCTTTACTTACATATGAACAACTAACGTTTAAGTGCTCTGTACTACATAACGGCCTCTAGTCTCACTTTATATAGTATTCCAACTTCCCTTTTGTAATCCGTCATCAGTCGTAGGAGAACGCGTACACCGACGTGACAATGATATAAATGATTTATCTACGATCTACATAATACTTGTGGGTAAAAAGCGACGATGACCACATGGAGAACCGCAGGAAGAGGCAGGAAAGTGCAGCGGCTGAAATACAGGAACTAAAAGAAAAGTTTGTGTTTTTTAACAAAGTCAGTACTGCTGGAAAATGAACGGCTTTTTCTTTGTCCAAAAGCTTTTTTATATGTGCATACAGTACAGACCAAAAGTTTGGACACACCTTCTCATTCAATGAGTTTCCTTTATTTTCATGACTATTGACATTGTAGATTCACACTGCAGGCATCAAAACTATGAATTAACACATGTGGAAATATGTACTAAACAAAAAAGTGTAAAACAACTGAAAATACGCTTTATATTCTAGTTTCTTCAAAGTAGCAACCTTT
>CAEFZX010030246.1:0-70253 GCA_903066825.1 Alfaro cultratus | reverse complement strand
CTTGACATTAACCAAGAAATCATGATCTGACATAAATTTGTTATAAAAGTATTACTGATTAAACTTTAAAAAATATGTAGCTTTATGTTATTAAAGCTAAAGTTTATAACAAATTAATGTCAGATCATGATTTGTTGGTTAATGTCAAGTTTTCATAAAAAAGACATTTTGAATAATGTCAACTTTGTATTAAAAGTGTCATGATTTACCTAATGACACCTTATGACTGTCGTCATAAATATTCATGAAGACTTACTCATGTTCATGAAGGTGTTATGTCATGTTTATGACGGTTTCATTCACAACCCCTCAAATAAAGTGTTACCAAATATATTTACCTGTAAACTGAGACGGTTACATTTAAAACTTTTCAAGAAGTTGTGTAAAGTTTGCAGAAAGCCAACAACTTCTTCAGTTTTAATTCACATTTTTAAGTGTTTGAGGCTTGAAACTTGCAGAAAAGGCTTTGATTAAGGGGGCGTTTGCGTGTGTGATCATGGGCTATTGCTTTTAGAATCTAAAAGCAATAGCCAGAAAACAGGCACAATATCGCTGAGAATATTTGAGCTGGTAACCGTGTGGCTGTAATGTAATTACAATTCACGCAGTAAAATAATTCAGCACTGCTACTTTAACATCCTGCAACCCTCTCTTTGTTTACCTCCCTCTTCAACGACATGTCCTGCCGTTAAATTGAAGTCACGCGGTAACACCTTGGGGTGCTCCTTTTGAATCCCTGTAGCTGCCGAAGGAATGCGGTGACCTCCCCTAAGAAACACACGAGAAAATCCCACCGCCCTTGAGCAAGGTTGCAGACCGTCACTAATTGCTGGAGAGAGGAGGGCCTCCCCGGCCGGCTGAGCTTGTTGTTTTGATAGAAACAAAATGTTCATCTTTCACACGATAATCTCCTCGTCTTCCTAACGCATGGATCAGAGGGAAGTATATAAATACCTCCCATTCTTTCCTTGGACAGTGCTTGTTTCGACAAGAGGGGCTCAGGTTGACGGAACGGGCGTCGAGCAACAAACGGCTTAATCTCCCTCAACGCGTCGTGTCAATTGTTGCAAAGGGTGTGACCGATAGAATAGATTTCCAACTTAAAACGCTTTATTACACCGCCCCCCCGCCTTCCTCTACTTTGATTCTTTAATTCTTGTTGTGTTCTTTGCAAAGAGGCTGTGAAAAGTGAAAAGATTGGAAGGGAGAAAAAAAAAACAGGGCGACTGAAAGATTTCTGGCAAAAGTGTAACGTGATGTTTAAGCTGCGAGCGGAAGGCGCCCCGGCATTAGCTGCTTAACTAGCAGCAGAAGAGAAGGAGTAATGAATGTAGAAAGGGGGGAGACATATGAAATGTCATTAACGTTAATTCTAATAACTTTTTGGCTATTAAGCACAAATTAGTGAAGGCGCTGTTAAATGTCATGCTCTGTCCTGGGATTCACATGAGAGAGGGTGGGGGCCACCGAATAGTTTCTCATTTACATCCTTAAGATCCAACTTAATTCTCTAAAGGGGGCGGTCGGAAATGAGGCCGAGCCGTGAACTGACGGCGATGACAACGCGGGCATCCGGGAGTAAAGAAAAAAAACAACACACAAACGTTTTCTGGCGGCTGATTCCTTATTGTTCCCGCTCAAGGTTATTTTCTTGAGTCGAACGTCATTCCCTTGAATAATTCTGCTCAGGCTTTTTTTTTTCTTTCCTCCTTTCTGTTCCCTCTGGCTTTTTAAGGTTTGTGCTATTTAAGAGCAATCATGTCAATGTGGAGAAGAATTAATCCTGCTTAAAAATATGTTACACGACTAGAATGCATGTTAACAGCCTGCCACCCCCATAGATTCTGTGGCTGGATATAGACTTTAGCCTGGTGGTGGCGGAGATAGTTGGAATAATGACTGTGTGGGTTAGATATCAAGAGCTCATTGTTGAGTTTGGTTCTGAAAACACTGCGCTGGTTTTCATCTGTATGATAATAAAATTGTGCGATACAGAAGAGGTTTGCGATGATGTATATTTTGATATTGATACCAAGTAAATAATTAGTTAGGATCCCAGATACCGATACCAATACTTTTTATTTAAGTTTGATATGTCAAACTTCTGACATTTAGTTCTTCTTTTGTTTTTTTCTTTGATTGATTTTGTTTGAATCTGGGACAGAATTTGGGCAAAGTTTCTAGGTATCTACAAAATACCTTTATAACATCGTGATCAACAGTAAGAATAAAAAATACGAACAAGAAAAAAACTGCAGGGCAAATCGAAACAAAATCTTTTTTGAGATGTTCTTGAGAAACTGCAATTCAAAAATAAAACAAAACTTCAAGAGGGAACCTGAAGTTCAGTCTTACCGCACTCGTGCCGATTCCATACTGATACCCATATCAATATTTTTGATTGATCCACCCATGTAGGCCTGTCATAATAAGCAATAAATCAATCACATGGTAAATTAAAATGAGATTGATCATTTTAAGGTGGACCGCAATTGTTAGAGATGCTCCCCTTTAATATTTTTGAAAATCCGGCATTTTGGAAAACACTAAATATTTGTGCGAAGTAGTTTACACTAAGGTCCTAAATTGCCATTTTTTCCTGTTTACCCTAACTAAGATTAATATCTTTTTAAATGCAATTTTTGTTACAGATAATCCATTTTCTCATAATCCATTTTAATTGTTGTTGTTTTGTCTCTTTATTTTGGAGATTTAAAATGTTTTCCAGTTCCAGTGTTAGACATTCTCTAGAAATTATTATTTTTTTATATCTTTGAATGGGTATTACTATTATTATTGATAACAGCCTGAAAATGACATCATCGTTTATTGTTATAATTCCTGGAATGCTTTATCGTCCAGCAAAACTCGGACATTGTGACAGGCCTTCGCCCACCTCTAGCGAACAATGCAGCAAGTCGATGTAAAGCCCCACAAAAACCCATGTCTTGTAATCCACTGCGATGGATAGATTAACCTCAGTGTACCACAGAGGCCTTTGCATTCCTGTCCACATTGTTCCAAAGGCAGCCGGCGGTGTTTGGGAATATCCTGGTTTTATTTTTATTCTTTTTTCTTTTTTTTCTTCTCTGCTCTCTTTCTGTCCTCTGTGGCTACAGTTGACTGTGCGAGAGTAAATAACATTTGATATGCATAAACAGCCCCTTCCTATTCATTACTGTCAGAGCGTTGGAGTGCAGGAGGCGGAGGTCAGCATGTGAAGGTCCTCCTCAGGCAGGAGGAACGCCTGTGGTAGCTGTCACTCCTCCTCCCTCCCACCTCCACCACCACAGCTCAGCCCCTCTCTCCCCCCAGCCCTCCCGCCTCCTACTCTTCCTCCCTCCCTCCCCTATTAGCACAGGCTCCAGGTCATAACCTTTCCGTGGCATTTTGCGATTCCACAACCCTTTGATTAGTGCAATATTTACATATCTCACAGTGGAGAGGGCGTTCTTGTGTCGCAGACACTTGAAGTGTTGTAAATGTGTTTGGCCTTTTGCCTGAGAAATGCGGAGGAGTCAGACTCTCTGGTGGTAGCTGTAGTCAGGGCTTCTGCGCTGATATGTGCCCTAGTGTGTTTTAAGTATACTTACTCCAAACTGCCATCCTGCGCGTACAAGTGCCATTTGGTCCTCTCAACGCGGACCTGGACCCTTCTAAAAAAAAAAAAAGAAAAAGAGAAAACATTTAGGAAGCCATTAGAGAGGAATAGTGCTCCCTGGTGGCAGATTGAGATCAGGCCCTCTGACTTGGACAGTGCAGTGAACTGCAGAGCTAAGAGATGGTAGTCAGATTTAAACTGGACTTGAAAATAGAAAAATACATAGCTCAAGATTTTTGAAATCAGGCTTTTTCAAAAGATTATAAGTAGTAAAATTCCCCTTCACTAGAAATTAGTTTGGTTTGGTTATCAGATAAGTGCTAAGGTCAATATGGCACCACCTGTTTATTAGAAATTAATAGTCAAACAACTCTTTATCTGTAAGATACAGCATTATTTTATGAATGCCACCCTGGTCAAGTGTGGCACTATATAATGGATGATACTTCAACTAAAGTACATCATTCATCATTATTGAATGTTACTAGGTTAGTAACATTTTACTGAACTTCCATGAAAAACTGGAACAAATAAACTTACAATAATTGTAAAGAGGGGCAAAGACAAACATGAGGAACTGATAAAGCAACGCATTAGCATCAGTTTACCATGTGTCAGATCCAAGGTGGGCTATGAGGAGTTGGGAAGGAACAACTTTCGCCAAGAGTTCAAAAACTATTTGGCCAACACAAAGATTGCGGTGAAAGGTGAGTATGGATTTTCAAGATGGCGGAACAAAACTTGTACGGTTACCAGCTTCACAGTCAGCTGAACATAGTTAGGATTCACGTTTTTACTGAGCCGGGAAGATTGAGATGTTCCACAAATTTAGCAATTTGTGGAAAGATTGAAGCAAGTGTGTAAGAGATTTCTGGTCAGAATGCCTCTCTCATGAAAAGCAAAAATATTTGTCATTTTGGGGTTCAATTTCCTGACTCACATACTGAATCACTCAGGTGAATAGTTAAAGGTTTATTTACAAGAATATTCACAGAGAATAAGAAATGGGATTAAGTTTAGTTTTTGGAGCTCAAGTGGGCAAGGTGAGTCTGATATTGTCAGAGATGTGTCGCTTATGACGAGGGAAGATAGTTAATAGCTCAGGTTGCTAATCAAACCTGAGCTAGTCAAAGGCTATCCTGCATAAACTGTCTAAACTATTTTTCAAATAGCTTAGATACAATTTTGGTGTCTGAAATGTTTCATCGTCACAAGAGTGGCAGCTACTACACACTACAAATGTAAATTGGGAAATAATTCCCCAAGTAGTACCAATTAATACTAGTTAAAAAACAGAAACTCTAAACATGTTCTTAAAAAGTCTTCAAAATTCCCCCTGCTTCGGGAAAACCGATCCCCCCTGTGGTAATACCTGCAAAACAAGACTTCCTCTAAGAGCAGCAGCTTTCTTTTATGACACATAAAAAAACCACACTATAGTGTTCTCTAATGTACCTATCCATCAGCTGAGAGTCAGCCTGGAGTTTGGCGTATTTTCCCGCCTCAGTCAGTCATCCAGTCAGTCAGCGTCTCTGTGCTGTGTGACAGAAAGAAGAGATGTCAGCGAACAGGTTTTTTCCAGGGAGCTCAGGGCCTTCACGTCTGCCTTCGCAGTGACTGATGAGGTCTGGGAAGAGTGACGGGCAGCTGCAGTCTGTTCTCAGCCCACAGGGCCTGCCTGGCATTAACGCGGTGTGCCATGTTCTCAGAGGGAACCTGTCATTCAGGCGTCACTCAAACCGACAGGCGCGCCGCGCGCACACAGAGGCAAGAACATGAAAGGGACTGGCAAAGTAGCAGCCGATCCCCAGGTGGTCGCTCAGAGCTGTAGGTTGTGAGTTTCTTATCATCGTTGCTGGGCAGCTCGACTTCGGCTGCGGGGCCACACACGGACATGAAGGTGGCGGCGAGGCCTGGACGAACATCAAAGTCAGGGTAAGTCGGTCTTGTCACTGCGGTATGAAAGGGAGCGGCTGCTTGCAGTGTGGTTCAGGTTTGATCTGTTTTCAACTCACCGTGGATCAGCAACTCTCGCACTGCAAGTAATTATCAAAGTTGCTCCGTGTTTATAAAGACATCAGAACATATGCAGGAACGGGTCGGGGTAGAAGGGTTTGATGATCAATACATGCTTCACCAAAGTAGTCGTACCTTGAACAGACTGTGATACTACAACCTCAAAGTTCATTGTAGTTTATTGACAATCTTGACTAGACCAAAATTTCAATTTTAACAAATACAATTTTTTTTAAAAAGTCTCCTTTCAATAAATACATTTTTTCTTGTAAGTCTATTTAGGTTTGTCTATCTAGAGATGGAAAAATCCGTCCATCCATCTGTCTGTTATCTTCTGTTTAATCCAGGATCATGTCTTGGGGACAGTAGCCTGAGTAGAGAGGCCAAGACTTCCCTCTTTCCGTCCACCTGGGTCAGCTCCTCTGGGGGAACCCCAGAACGTCCCAAGGCCACCCATGAAATACAGTCATCCTTGCATGTGCTAGGACTTACTCCGAGTCTCCTCCCAATGGGATGGCTGGAATGCCTCACCTGGGTGGCATCTCAACCGTATGATCAAGTTGCCTGAACTGGCTCCTCTTGACATGGAGCATCAGGCATCCTGTGAAAGAAACTCGTATCGGCTGCTTGTATTCAAGATCTCTTTCTTTTGGTCACAACCCAGAGCTGGTGACAAGAGATAAGGGTAGAGACGTAGATCGACTGGTAAATGGAGTTGCTGCTTTACCTTTCTGCCCAGCTCTTGCGTCATTACACCAATCCACCTATCGAGCTCTCACTCCATTTTTCTCTCATTTGTGAACAAGATCCAGAGATACTTAAACTCCTCCAGTTTGGGCAGGATCTCAACCCCAACCCAGAGGAGGCCCTCTACCGTTTTCCGACTCAAGATCAAGGTCTTAGATTTGGAGGTGATCATTTTCATCCTGCCTGCTTCTCATTCAACTTGAACTGCTCCAGTGAAAGTTGGAGATCACAGTGTGATGAAGCCAACAGAACCACATCATCTGCAAAAATCAGATACCTGTTTCTCTGGCTCACAGTGGCTCCCCTCAACACCTTTGCTGTCCATAAAGGTTACGAACCGAATCGTTGACAAAGGGCTGGAGATGTTTGCCTGTCATTGTTTGTGAAACAGCTGAAGCTCAATCAGGCTGAATGGATAGACATCTATGTACATCAATTGTTAAATCTAGCCAAAAACTGGGTTTAGCTCTGGACTTTGACTGAGCCATTACAACACACCAGTATTCTTTGATCTAAATGATGTCTTTGTTTCAGGTTGTCCTTTAGACTTTCCCAGTCTAACGTCCTTTACAGTCTAACAGGTTTTCTATGTACAGGGTTACCCTGACCTGTACATGGTAAAAGTCATATTCCCATCAGCTCCAACTAGCTACCTGAGCCTGCTGAACTAAACCAGAGCCACACTATGATGCTGCCACCACCATGTTTCACTGTGGACATTATGTGTTCAGGGTGATAAGTGTTAGGTGTGCCAATTTTATTCACTGACCAAAACATTCAATCCCAGGCATAGAAATGTATATGTTTGTGTTACTTATGTCATTTCTCTGCTTAATTGAATCATAACGAGGCCCAAATAAAACATGATTTTTTTTTATCTCGTCTCGCTGCTGTCCTCTCATACCAGTTTTGATAAATATATAAACTCATCCTTTGTCCTTTAAATTATTTTATGAGAACATAACTATTCATCCTGATTTTGAATAGAAAACAGATAAAATTTGACGGGTTACTAAAATTAAATACAGCCTTGACATAGCCCAGCTGTTTAATAATCATAAAGGCTACTAAATATCAGACAACGTGACTAGCTACAATTGGAGGTACTCCCTGAAATGACCGATTTAAAAAAAAACAAAAAAAACAAGGCAACCAGGCGCCATATTTGTGTATTGATCTTTATTGTGGACACGATGTTACATCTTTCTGAAACGATGTACAAAAGTGTAACAGAACTGAGAATGGCTCAGACGAGGTAGAGCTTTCACGACGGCTTGCTGGCTTCAAAAACAAAACAAAACAAAACTACACGGTAGAAAAAAAACCAACCTGGAAAAATCAAATGAAAACAAACGGCCCCGTCTCGCTCCTGTCCTCTCATCGTTTTTGAAGTGATAATAAATACAGATCTCAACCAAGTACATTTGGAATAATAATGTTTCCTACGGTAAATTAATCATAGACCAAAACAAGTTATAAAAAAACAGCAATACAGACAAAAATAACACAATATAATAGGCATGGAAATTAAAAAAAAAAAACACCTGCCAGTCCCTCTGAGGTGGCTGCTTTGACTAGCTAGTGAATAAATCCTACAGTTTAGAGAAAATAAGCTCTAAAATGGAAATAAAAAAGGACAAAATTATTTTAAAAAAGACCAGCTGTAGCTAGCAATATCCATCTTTTCATAGAGAACACACTAAAAAGCTGTGCTGTACAGCCTTCATGTGATAAATCTTTATTTCATTATTTTTTTCTAATCATTGGAATATCTGGAATCATTCTAACAAAAAAAACAAAAAAGCATCTATATCAAGAATGACACTGAAGTTTGTTAGCCGGCACCAATTAAAATTGAAAGAAAAGAAAAAAAGAGGGAGACATTCTCAAAGAAATCTTAACTGTAAGTGGAGACAAATGAAACTAGTTAAAGCGCTAACCTAGCCTAAGTGCACTAGTAATGCCATTTGGTTTCTACTGCTGCTTATAAAGGGTTTGGTAAAAGTGGGTTACAGATACACTTTGTTTTTACACACACTCACTCCTGCTTTACCGTTTTCTAAGTCACACTTTGGAGTACAAACTCTGAGGAGTTAATCTTAAAGGGAATTCTGTACAACATTGGTATTAGTACTATACTACCCCAAAGGCTAGAGGATCCATTTCAAGTATTTTAACTACCCACGCCTTCTGTACACACACGCACACACACACGCACACACACCCACACGCATACACACACACACACACACACACACACGTGTGTATAAATTAGGCAAATCCAAGCACATGGCATTGTATGCATTACAAAAAAAGACAACCCACAAGCATGTAAAAAGTACTGCCGTCTTGAAACAAGAGTACAAAATGCCTTTTCGTCAGCTTTACCGTTCAGATTTCTCAGTCCAGGAAGTCGACTCTTAAAAAGTCTGGAGCTGCTTTCGCTTTTGTCATTTCCTCCAGGCATGCCTGATTTCAAGTGAGGGATTTTATATATATTTTTGTTTTAAGGGTGAAAAGCGAGCAGAGCTAATGAGTTCAGCTTCATTGCGATAAACTTTTAACAGGCTTTCGTTGCGAAGGAGGTAGGATAGTATTAAGAACATCGAAACGGAGATGCAGAAAATAGAAGGTTTGGAAAGGTGACAATCTGAACCCCCGTTAAGGCTGTGACAGCTCTCTGTCTCCGAGGGCTTCAAAACAAGCCTCCCCCCTCACCAACTCCTGATGTATATATCCCCAAAGTCCCAAGAAATCTCATCTCCTGATCTCTGACTGCTGACCTCCTATCAGCAGAATACAGATCTAGACATCATCATTCACAGAACTGGACCGACAGCATTGGAGAGTGGCTCTGTTGTCTCTTCAAATCTTCAACATGTGGTTACGGATTGGCATGCTTATGTAAGTGCTCATTTCCCATGTTGACATTAGCTAATGTATTTTTATATATATATATATATATATATATATATATATATATATTTCGCAAATGAGGCAACACAGCTTATGTAGAGGTTGAATGGTACTGAGTTGTATCTACCGTAGAGATGCACTGAATGACCGGGACTGGCCTCCATCGTTCATCAGCAACAACAACACTCATTGGTGTGGAAGTTGCTACCTAAGGAAGAAGTTTCAAAGTAGGCTAGTTTCAGTATCAGTGAGCGCTTAAGGTTTTGAAAGAGCATTCGGCCTTTGAACAGATGTGGGATACATATGGTGCTAAACAACTGTGGAGTCATTTGATCTTTGTTTTAGAATAAGAGTAGCCTTGCACACAGTGTGACGTCACCTCCGCTCCTTATTTGAGTAATCGATAACTGCTCCCGCCAGGAAGGGTAAAAAATATTTTGAATCTATGTACAAAATTGTGTAAATTGGAAATTTCACATGCATCTTTTCACTAATTGGTGCATCTCTAGTTTAACTGTTGCAACAGAAATATCATGTTTCCTGAAATAACCAATGTTAACTGATTGAGCTTTAATAGTTTTACCAGAGAAGCTTAAAGCTTTCACTGATGGTTTGTTTTTAGATTGTTCTTCTCCCGTATTAGATATTTTCTGTCCAGTTTCTGTACTTTTGACATAAGCTCACATATTATCACCACTTGTCACCTTCCCAGTATAACCAGGTTATGTCAGGTCTTATTCATAACCAGCAGATTAATCAACGCTGCGTTTCTCCAAACTGATGGCGCAAATCATCAGATGAAAATGTGATTTGTTTTAAAACCCTGCATAACTAGATTATGACCATGATGTCATCACGTAGGTCGTTCTGCGGATCAATATGCAGAAAAGTCCAAGTGTATCTTGTAGGGGAGTTTTTTCATTTTTGTCAATAGTACCAATTTTTTATTTTTTTTTTCAAGTGCACATGTTGCAATAAAATCTGGAGCCAACTCCTCCCTGCTTGATGTTGAAGCCTCGGCCTAATTTAGAGCCAGAAATTATTTTATGAAGAGATTATAAAGGAAAACTCTTCGTTGTAAATGTCCAATAAATGAATGGCCTTAAAAATGGGATGCTCATTTATATTAAAACACATCTTTCCTTCTTTTGTTCTTAATGAGCACTTGAGCACACATCACCTTTAGCGCTCTCTCCTTCTTCCTTTCTTATCCCGCCCCTCCATGCAGCTTCTAAGCGGCGACTTGTTCTCCTCAGTTTCCCGCAGTGAAGAAGTTGTGGTGAGCGGATTGTGATTTGTCCTCTGAATTCGAATCCAGAGGACATCCTCTTCTGCTGCCGATTTGTCCATACTCACGTACGACGAAGCCAAAAAGCGAGCGTTTGAAAGACAATGGTGGCCATCAAGTACTTCCACTGTTTTTGATTAAACCAGCTCTGTATAAGTTGACTTTTTGCGTCTTTATAGACACTTGACTTGTTTCTTTATAGACACTTGATTTGTTTCTTTAAGTGGCACTTGACAACTTTACACCTCAAACAAGAAAGCAAGAGAGGGATCTTAATTCTGACAGCAACAACAAAAAAAAAGATTCACGAATCCTTGAAATGACACAAGCATTCATGTCCAAAAGATGACCGAAACGTTGCAAAGGATTTAAAATTTGTTGAGTCCAGGTGAGAAGACTCTTAAGATTTTTCAATCTTCATTTCCTCACAATCAGCTTGCAGGTCTTTTCATGTCGTCAGAAATTCTTTTCTGATTCATGTTTGTTTTGTTTTAAGTAATTTTACATATTTTGGCAGGCCTTTTTGCAAAAAAAAAAAAAAACCCGTTAAGAAATCCTAAAAGAACCTTCATTCCCCCAGAATCATGAGTCAATCGAGAGTCTAGGTTCAGATTTGGGGTTTTCAGGAGTCGTCTGTGCCGAGGCTGCGGTCCAGTCAATCACAGTAAGGTCTGTCGTCGGCGTCATTGCAGATTGGGTAGGTGTTTGGCAGCCGCTGGTTTCCGCTCCTCCTGGCTCAGGGACGAGCTCCTCGCGTCGGGGTACTGGCTGTTGTCGAAAGGCATGTGGTGGACGCTCTGCACGTGCGTCTTTAGGTTCCCTTTCTGAGATGCTCGGTATGGGCAGAGCTGGCAGCAGAATGGCCTTTCCCCTGGAGAACAAACACAGGCAGGCGACAGGTCAGACGCGAGGCATGTGCGACGCTGTAAAGCAGGAGAAGGAAGAGCTTTGATACGGAGAGCAGCAAACCAAGCACAGCGACGTGTCTGACGAATGAGGCAGCGGAATGTGACAACAAGCGACAACAAACACAAGCGAATGCGAACGGACGCACGAGACGGCACTCAAGTTGGAAAAGCTGAATGCGCATCAGATGAAGCTTCAAACACTTTTTCTGTACGTTTTTCTTTTTTTCCCATTTGTAAATAATTGGCAAGTAAAACGGCTGACCTTGTCTGCAAGCGCTAGAAAAAATGTAGCAGCATTCTTTCAGCCTTCTTACCCACTGTGGGTAGCAACAGGTGGGGGCAACTTTGCGATCAGCTGAATATGTAAAGTCACTGCAGCATCTTTATGAGAGAACTTTAAATCGTGGGACGTCTGTGATGAAAAATGTTAGCGCGTTTTCATCACAGAAAGAACAAATTCATCAAGAACCTACAGCACACAAACATATCTGAAATGCAAACACAATGATGTGTGAGCAATGATCTAAAAGTTTGCATAATTTTTTTTTTCCAATACCTGTTGCTAATTTTAAATACATGTACTGAATCTACAGTGGCACTGTAATTTGAGCAAAATTTGTTTGCTCAAATGAAAACTTATTCTGTTTCTTTTTAGATTGTGACAATTATTCAGTTCCTGATTGTTTCTCATTCACATTGTTGAAATATTTTAGACTTTTTTTTTTACTTCTGATGTCAAAAGTGAACAAAATAATCCAACTTTTAGATGATTTTCTTTGTGTTTGTGGTTTCAAAAACCACTCTTCAGTGGGCAAGTTGTTACTGTGAGAAGAAGAATCAAAGTTAGCAGAAACAAGTTAAATACTTCTGCCTGAACACTTGTTCTTTTGTCTTCTTTCTACTTCACTCAATCACTGGGGCCAATGCATGCACCTTCCTCCCACTCCCACACACACACACACACACACACACACACACACAACCCTGTGCACTTTCTTCTAATTAGACTGACCTACAACGGCACAGACACCTCTGCAAGGAAGCAAAAAAGAAAAAAAAAAAGGCAACACACGTGAGCAAAACAAATGAGAGTGCCATTTAATTGCACCTAATTATCATTTTGATAAATGGAAGAATATCAAAGTGGGAAAACAAATGGCTCCCGCCTCCCCTCCCGCACCTTTCTCCCTGAAGAAGAAACAAGAAAATATGGCTGTTATCATACATCATCAGAAACGCAACAGAAAGAAAAGAAATACGGGGAAGGTGGGTGAGAGGGATTAAAAACAACAAAAAAAAGAGGTGTAATTAATCACAAAAATAAAAAAACATCGTCGAGGCAGAAGAGACGTGAGGGGAAAAGCGAGAACCTAAACGACATCGTCCTGGG
Source organism: Alfaro cultratus (assembly GCA_903066825.1). NCBI lineage: Eukaryota > Metazoa > Chordata > Actinopteri > Cyprinodontiformes > Poeciliidae > Alfaro > Alfaro cultratus. The sequence goes on along the minus strand of CAEFZX010030246.1, from coordinate 57,387 downwards.
AGGAAACATGGCTGACGGGACCGGTGCACTACATTATGCTAAAGGTTATCGTCGTCGTAAAGCAGCGTCAACGGCACATCTAATTGGACCCCTCTGCTGCGCCTGCTCCCATCACTCAGAGCGCGAGGTAAATCTGAGTCTGCGTGCGAGCTGTGTGATAAATGATGACGGAGGCGCAGACTCCTAGAACCCGCGGCTCTGTTTGAACGAGAAAAGCAGAACAGATGTAGATCTTTTACCAATATGACTAACTCCAAAAACATTCAGAACGCCTAAGCGTTCAAGGAAATGTTCTACTGAACTTCTTACACTAATTTGGACATTCTTAGGAGTTTGCAAAAACAATTTAACTTATCTTTCAATGAATTTCAGATGAAAAGGTTTTATTTTTCTTTAATCGAGTTACACAAAAAACCAAAACAGTGTGACTGCACAAAGTTTCAAAGGTTTGATTTTTTTGAGTAGATTCATAAAATTCTTCATTCTCAGCTCACATGAAACCAAACGGATGCACAGAAACTCAGCTTTTCTAGACGGCAGGAAAAGATTTCATGCCATACACAGATACACATACACACTAACTTGAGTGATCACTTTTGTGCCATACGTGTTTTTAAATTAAGTTTTTTTTCTTTTCGGGCTTGCTAAGTTAGCAAATATTGCAATCACAGTTTCTGTAAGACAAATAAAATGCTAGTTGTTCTGTGGTCTCACTGCGGCTTGGTCATAACCAGAAAGTGGAACTGGCTGACACCAGCTTTGTGGACTCTTCTTAAAAAATAATGTATGTTTATTGCAGCTATGATATTTTTAAAGACTTTTTGTAGACTATTGTCGCAAATTCGCCTCAAACTCCTGGTGGTCTTAATGGAGCTCAGGTGCCTGCTAAAGCTGTGGTATGTAACTTTTACAAAAATATGTTTTTTGTTTCTTTTTTTTCCACAAAAAATCTGTCACCATGACTATTGTGGTCTGCAAAAATGCACCTCTCCTGGTCAAAAACAACCAATCAGAGGAGGGTCGTAGCACTGTCAATCACTCTTGTGTACGCACTGCTCAAGATGCTAATGGCAGAGAAACAAGTTAATGCTGCACAGAAACATACTGGGACTCCATACTCCTCAAAACTACAAAGTCAAGGGTAACAAAAACTCCATAGCAACCGTTTCTGAGGCTTTTCCAAATATATGTGAAGGGAGCTATAAGAGACAGAAATTTTTCTTCTGGCACAAGATGAGGTTATATGGTTACTGTTTTTGCAGTATTGCGATTTTCATTAGCTGAAATGACTAAAACTGAAGCTGGTTATAGAATAAATGTTGAGAAGTCTTATCATCTCAACGTGCAGCGGAAAGAATCGAGCGCAGAACGAACTTTTTCCACCAAAACGTATACGGACATTCTACAAATAAAATAAAACCAAAATTGTTATAATAAGCTGTTAGGCTGTTTCCATGTGTGCAGAACTCAAACACACACTCACACACGCACAGGCGGCAGGTGTGATCCTGCTGTGTGTGGGGTGAGGATGCCAGGTGTGAATGCCAGGCAGCGAGGTCGCCACATGTGATGGTCACACACGAGCAAAGACAAATAAACAAAAAACAAAAAGGTGGCCAAACATGCACAGGACGTGAAACACAAACATAAGCACACACACATGCAGGCAGGCAGGCATGCATGAGGTGAGACAGCAGTAATGCAGAAGCCATGACGGAGCCCAGTGATTAGCCATTGTGCCACATACTTGTTTGGGAGCTTCAGAAGCGGTGGTGTGAGCGTCAGTACCTCGGTGGAGTCCGTTATAATCAAACCCAACTGTGAGGGGGAGAAGGATAGAGGAAGAGGAAGAGAAGGAAGAGGAGGAGTGGGGTAGGGGCAAAGGAAGGAGGAGGAGGAGGGCATTTGGTTAAACGCTCTATCACATGCGTCAAACTCAAGGCCCGGAGGCCAAATCTGGGCCTCTAGACCCCACAGGGACATGTAAACAGAACCTTCACAATAACAGTCGTGTGCCTAAATATTGTTTTATCAATCAAATCAGAGCAGTTTTTACCTGAATTCTGCCAAATGACATCAGTCAGTCCCTCCGCTTTTTCGCGATTCCACGATATATCATGGAAATTCACGCAAAATCAACAGGTGGTGCGCTCTTCTGTGCTGACGTATAATTGTGCAGGTGACAGAATTTCTTACTTCTGCTGCACTCACTCAACTTATACTTCAATATCAATGCTGAAAGTAACAAAAAATTACCGTCATCCATAAGCGTAAATGTAGCAAATTTTCTTGGAAATACTTCTAAATCAGCAACACAAAATCACAAAAACAATCACAAAACCCTGGAGGGACTGATCAATGTGAAAGATGATTAATATTATGAAATACTTATGGTAAGTAGACGCAGCTATATTTAAAAGTCAGTTCAGTATCAATACGTTCTGGCATAATTTTATGATAACGTTTGGATCAGTGTTGCCAGATTGGACAGGTTTTCACCCATCTGGGATGCTTTTGAACACGTTGGGTTTGACAAAAGCAGCTTCAGGCGGGTTGTGAAAATTTGGGCTGCATTGCACAAAATGGTGGGACTTTAGACAGTTTTCAGCGGAAAATTATTTTGAAACAGTTGCCACGGTGTGGCAGAGGAACACAAAACTTTTAATATTGCAATTGTCTTATTAGTTCATCTGTTTTGAAACATCTAGAATCTGTCAAACGTGACATCATCAATGATTAGTCATTGATTAATCAAGTCTCACGATTTTAAAACACAAATCCCAGCATAAAGTCATGACTTAACAGGACACTGCCCTGCAAAAAAACACAAGTTGTGTTGTGTTCAAAGTCCATTGCAGTCCCAGTAGAATCCAGTTCTGGTTTAAATCTAAGAAATTACAACCAACAACGTTGTGAGTTGTCACAAGTCTAAAAATGTAGAAAACCAACAGGACATGTAAGATTATATTTATGACTTTCTGAGTTTCAGCAGAGGTTGCGCTTGGGGTGATATTTTATTTTGTGCTTAGACTAGAAAACATCAGTCAGATCTGGCAACCCCCACCCAAAATGAAAACGGGTGTGACACCCCCTCTTTCACCAGGTCCAGACAAGCATTTGCTTGTTGTTCTTCCCCTCCTCTCTCTCTTCCTCTCTGTCCCGCGTGAACACCACAGCCTTTTCGCCACCAGCGGCCCTCGTTAGCAGAGGGGATCTGGCAGTGACGGCGACGGTGACGATGGTGGCCGAAGACGGTGACGGAACCTGGCGGAGGCGAGTCGGTGATTTAATGTGACGCATGTTAATCGAGGGCCTCGGGGTGGCTGGCCTTTTCCTGCGCGTGCACGTCCGCGCCGAAGACGACTCTGGATGACAACATTAATTACAGGCCGCGGTGGAGTGTTTACAGACCCCATCCGCGTGGTCTGTGTGTGAGCGAGAGTGCGGGTGTGTGTGTGTGTTTACAGCGGGGCTGGAGGGGAAACTCGGTGCTGCATCACTTACCATTTGGCCTCTGTCACTTAGAATCACTGGCTGTGCCACATATCATTCACACTCTCTGTAAAGAAGCTACTTATCTCCGTGTCGACCGCGATCACGGCCGGCCCGGCTGATGGACATGACAGGACAGGAGAGCGAGAGAGAGGAGGAGGCAGGAGACGGGCAGCCGAGTGGCAGAAAGGAGAACAAAGAGAGAGAACGTAAGGAAAAGAAGGGGAGATAAACTGCAGTAGAAGGAGAAATACACAGCTATGAAAAAGTATTCGTACACTTTGACCTTATTCTTGTTTTTTGTTGCTGTGGAGATGGTGCGTTCAAGGTGGCGCTTTGCCAAAGTTCTGTTTGTTTGGTCCAATTTTTCAGGAACATTTTCTTTCCCCCATAATGTCTGCTGTTACTAATTCTTTTTTTTCTTTTCCTTGAGTTTGGGGCGTTGGCTGCTTCCTGTTTGGGCCAAGATCAGAGGTCTAAGACAGCACAACGCCAGCTCAACAGGACCAACCATGTGCTAGGCAGCAAGGGGTGTTTACGGCTCAGCTGTTCATAGATAATGTTTTGCTTTTCCCCAAACCATTACAAAGTTAGACTCCTGCTACTTTGGGCAGGCAGTTCGCTGGTATTCTCCAACAAATTGCACTGGGATTGAATTACAATCAGCTTAACTATTTATTTAATTAGGTGAACAAATGTTTACTCTGGATTTAATTCATCAGAGTTAAGGAACTGTCTGATATACTTCTTTTTGTTGTTGTTTCAAAATCATTTTCCTTCAATTTTATAAACCTGCAGGGCTTTGTATTATCCTATTGCATTAAATCTAAATGGAAAACTTTTTTTTTTGTGAACAAATTTCTCAAGTATGAATACTTTTGCAGAGCAAGACAGAGACAAAAAGAAACCAGAAAATAAAAAAAAATAAATGAAAGGACATAAGCCGGGAGAAGAGAATGAACAGTGTGTCCAGATCAAGCTGTTTGTGGTGAGCGGCACTCAGAGTCATGCTAATCCGTTTTCCCAGAAGTTGGCTCGGACGAACGCTGTTCCGCTTCATTAGAATGCACAATTCCATTTCTCTAATTGACAAGCGATTAATAATGTATACCACTTGTCACAGGTCAGCTGTCTGCGGCGAATCATGTCTCCGTTTTAAAAAAAAAATAATAGAGACAGCTGCCCGGCTCAGGGCGGGAGGGACTCACAGCTCCGGCTGTCACGGCCGGCCTGAACAGGGGAAAGAAAAAAAAAAAAAAAGAGGAAGATGACTCTTGATTTATTTCCGCTCAACGCCGGCGTCGGAACGCGGCGTCCGACAATGAGGAATCGCTGGGAATGCGAGTTCCCGTGCATATATTCACCATCTCTCATGCCGTCCGGTGGCTGGATGGAGCTGTGGGGGTTGGCCATGTGAGTGACTGATGAAGAAGTGGCGAAAGAAGTTTGAAAAGCGCATTAATAACAGGAGAATGGTAAATTTTTTAAAAAAGCAGGACGCCGGGAGATCTCGCATGTACGGAACATCATGCTGGTCATTATTAACATTCCTCCTACTGTTACCGCGATTAGTTTTGGAACTTGATTAGCCACTAAAACTCTCATCAAGTTGCTGAATATGACTTCGTAGCAGAGCTTAATGGCAGACTTTTTTAATATCAGTGTTGTGTTTAGGCTCCTGGAGGTGCAACACTTTCTTAAGTTCAGCATCTCAAGAGCCTAATAAAGATGTAAGCTTCTAATAAATACCGAACGGCCGCGGATTCTCATAAGTTTAAAGAATGTTTATTGGAGCTTTGATCAAATCCATCAAGGAAACTTTAATGCATTTTAAAGACCATCTACTCAGGAAGTGATAACTTAATTATATTGCAATAAGAAAAGTGAGTTTTCTTTTCTTTTTTTAACTATGCAAGATATTAACAAATTACTGTAGGTCTGCAAAGAACTCTCTTGCCAACAGTCGGAAAAAGAAATGTTTAGCTGAATTGTCAGATAAGTGCAAGTATTTTTGTGTTCCTATTTGCACTGCTAAAACAAAAATATTTGTATTATAAGTACTATAATATAGTATTATAAGTATTTTCTCTCTAACTTCTAGTGAAAACATCTTAGTACACATCCCTAATATTGACAATAAAGTACTGGCTCCACTGGCTGAATATTTCATTTATAACAAGACATTTTTCCCAAGTTACAAATGATACAATCTAGTACATTATCATCAGTATTGAGAACTTACTGACTTAAAACAAGCTCCTTAAATCTTACTTAAAAGATACTTCTAAGTTAGTTTTGTCTTAATTCAAGATATTTTCACTAGAATCCAGATCAAAAACACTTGGTAAGGTTTTGTGTTTGTGCAGGGCAGTGAGTCCACGTCGTGGCCGTGTTTACCTGTGTGGGACCTCATGTGTGTGCGCAGGTGGCTCGGCTGGCTGAAGCTCTTCCCGCACTCGCGGCAGAAGCACTGGCCCTGCCGCATGAGAGACCTCAGCATCCCTGGTCACGGACACAAACAGGAAGGAAAGGGGAAGAACAAACAATTAGTCACGACGCAATTTACGCATATTTTACACAACTGATCAGCACAAAGTAACTAATAAAGTCAGAGGAAAAGTATTCAGACCAAAAAAAAAAAATATATATATATATATATATATATATATATCAAGTCATATAATGGTGATGGCATAAGAATGCAACTTACAGATCAATAGACTGCAAATTCAAATGAATATTTAACACTGAAACTGGAAGATATTTTGAATAAAATAAATTATGAAGTCTATATGACTTCATAGTTCAGCTGTAGTTCAATAAAAGGGCCAGTTGAGCCCAAAGTACCAGACCGAAGACTTTTGCTTTAGGTAAAAAGAAAGTGAGGAGAAACATTAAAAAATCATGCAAATGTAAATGATTGAGTTTGTTTTAATTAATCATGAGACTAATTGATTTATTGCTTACTGCGACAGGCCTAGGTGTATGAATACTTTTGGAAGGCATTGTGAGAATATGAGGATCAGACTTTGTGAATCAACGGATCTGACTTTAAGATATCTTTATTTTTTCCAACATAAAAAAACTATATAACGTTTTGCTCATTTCCGTTGTAAAATGCCACTTTTTGGAGAACGAACAGAAAAAAATAAATAAATCGGGAGCTACCGTTAACTTACAACCGATCTGAATACTGCTACAAGTGGGAAGGCACTTTCCACCATGTTTGAAGGAACCAAATGAAGACATAAAGGTCAGTAATGGACTGAAAGCGTGTGTGTGTGTGTGTGCGTGTAAAAGCCTGGGTGATGCGGCGGAGCTAGGTAGCATCAGCAATGGACTCGGGGAGGCATCATTAGTATGTCTAATGTGTCATTATGAGCGGCTCGCTCGGGGGGCTGGACTGCAGCTGTCACACAGCATCATCTCAGAGGCTGACAGCAACACACACACGCATACACACACGCTGCATAAATTACAGGCAATTAAAACGCCCCGGCTGTGATGTGCCCGCTCCGCTGCCCGCGTGTCACATGTCAGGTGTGTGTGTGTGTGTGTCGGAATGCGTACGTGTTTCAAGAACTGAGTGTGCATGTTTGGTAGAGGGTGAGGCACATGGTTGGTTGAGCTTGCGCTCACACACACACACACACACACACACACACACACCCACACACACACGCAGACAGTAACACTGACGTTGCGTAGACATGTTAATGGACTTAAGCAGCAAGGAAGAAGGAACTTGAGAGAGAAACTTTATGCAAAATGCAAAGTAAGAGAGGTTATGTACAGTTTGTAAGGCTCAACATGTTTGCTTGAAGCTTGAATCTAGGTGAAGAGTGCAAACCAGAAGTTTAGCTTATAGTATCCAGTTAAGTTCAGCTGACATTCTCCCACCTGAGCTGCGGGAAAGCTCAGGTTGGAGCTCTCGGTAGGTTTGCAGTTGTGCTACAGTCTTTCTATTCTGGCATGTTCAAAGCGCAGAGGTTTTTTTAGAACATGCCATAAACTTCTCCACATGTTGTCCTGGCTGCTGTCTTCCTTGGTCTTCTTGACGCAGCTGATTTTATTTAGAGCTATGGGAGTAAAGGGAGCCGAACACACGTGCGCTAAAAGCTATCATTTTCCTTCCAGTTTGCAGCTATGCACCAATTTGTGATGACCTGTGTCAAAACTTTTGCCTGGCGTTGAACTTGCAGGCTCCAGGAGTCGGTTTCCAACATGAAGCAGGACTTTTTTTTTTTTTTGCATTTTCAAAACCCATGTTGGTACCTTTTGTGTAACCAGCTCCATTTCTGGAACCAGCGCCAGATTCTTCTTTCCAGTTCGCTTTCAATATTGGAAGCAGAGGCAACATTTGCATGGGGCCTTTTAAACTTCTCGCATCCATTTAATGACATTCTGGACGTAACAGACACACACACAAACACACACACGTACACGCCTATGACCTCTCTTGCTGACAGATAACAAGCCCGAGGCTTCGTGGTGCTTAATGCCTCCAAAGCCTCCAGCGGACGAGGATCGCCCCTGTGCGTATACCTGGATGAGTACCTAGTAGCTGTTTATGAATGTTTCTGTGTTGGTAGGGGGCAGCGAGTGAAAGGGGAGGGGGCGCAGCAGGAACAAGGAGGACAGAGAGGTGGAAGAGGTGAAAGAGAGTGTCTCTGGCAGCCTGACTGCTGGCCTCTGGATACTCCACTTCCACTCTGGGCCGCCAGCCCTTCTCACTGATGCAGTAATGAAAGACAAGACAGAGCTGGACAGAAAACACAAGCGCACCAACACACACGCACGCACGCACACGTACATGTCGGCACATACTACAGAGGGAAACAGGAGAAAGACTCAGTTGCTCAAAAAAGGTCACTTTATAGCATGTGACTCAAAGGGCTAAGGCAGATGGTGACGATATGCGCCTGGACGGGTGACAGCGATGTCACACGTCTGCTCTGGGGCTGTTGTTTCTGACCCCTGGCTCCGTACAGCCCTGCTTGACCTCGTAGACACAACCCAAACTGGGCAAATATTACGGATGTTGGGTAATGACCATTTCCAAAGCAGCTGGTGGGGTAATTATTCTGTCTCATCTCTCTCTTGTTTTTTTGTTGTTGTTTTTTTTTCCTCCCTTTTCTGTTTGTTCGCTTTCCTCTGCGCGAGTCTCTTCGTCAGGCGGAGCGCCGTGACCCAAACAGTTTGTGACAGCTTTCTGGAACAGTGGAGCGGGGGTCCGTGAATGCCTCGCAGACCTGAGAGCAGAAAAGGTTCTCTCGTGTCTTTCACGGTTAGAAAAAAAGACAAATGTTATCTACGCATTACTACTGCTTTTACATCTTAAACCCAAGAACATTCAAGTCCAACCAGGAACTTTAGCGCGCTTAACGGGGGTTTTATGTGACGGAACAACACAAAGGCGCACATTTCTGTGGTGTGGAAATGAAGTGATGAATGCTTTCCAATAAGACAACCTGAGATTTTCATAGTAGACTTCAGTTACTAGAAACCCTTTAGTCACATAAAGACAGTTACATAGTCAGCCTGCTGTCACCTGAATAACGTTTCTAGGGTTAAATGATCAAGATGTAGAGAAACTCATCCATGTGTTTGTCTTTAGTTGCGTTGATTACTGCCAACGGACAGCTGATCCAGAACGCCACTGCTCATGTTCTCACTAAAACTAGCAAGATAGAACAGATCCCCCCAGTTCTACAGTCCTTCCACTGGCTTCCTGTAGCTCAAAGAATAAACTTTAAAATACTTTTATCAGTTTAAAAATCCTCCCGACCCCACTAGGGACAAGGGTGTACAGAAAATGGATGGATGGAGTTTAAAAAATCCGGCTTAACACCACAATACATTAAAGGTCTGCTGTTGCTGTATCAACCTTCCAGACCTCTCAGGTCTACTGGTTTTGATCTGCTCTGCCTCCCCAGAACCAGAACCAAGCATGGAGAAGCAGCATTCAGCTTCTATGCACCATAAATCTGGAACAAACCTCCGGAAAACTGCAAAGACTGAACCACTGAGTTTCCGGTTGATTCCTAGTAACTGGAACATCGATCAATATATTTGATGAGCATTGCTTGACGATTTTGATGATGGTGTTTGCCAAAGTGTAATATTTATTGCTTGTTTCATAATTGGTGACTGAAATAAGTGTCAATGGTGTAAGGCAGTGCAAAATGCCTTGTCACTGAAATGTGCTTTATAAATAAACTTGACTTGATAGAACTGTGAAGGAGATTCACAGCTCAGCTGGCAGAATCAAAGAAAGCCATTTTGGAAGGAAAGTCATGAGAGTTTCTGCTTAAATACCATGTGGGGGGACAAGTGGATCAAAGTGATGCGTTCAAAAAGTGATATGGATCGCTACGTCGCCTCGTAATACCAACCCACCATGAGACGCTGGTGGTGGTATTATCCTGAGAGTATGTTTTACTGCATCTACCAGGCAGGTCAAGGGTTAGAGTTTAGCTCCTTCCAGGTTACACCCACCATTTCCATCATGTTGACAGGAGTTGCATGACAGAAGCGCATACACCGGTACGGTCTGCAGAAGGCGCGTCGTTTCATCATTCGTGCGCATCTACATTTTTGTAAAAGACTGAGCACGGAGCGAGTGGCTCCTCGCCAGAAGGGGAGAGCAGCAAGGTAGGGCACACTCTTTATAGATTTTTCTTCTGCCAGGTATTGTTGTTCGAAAGGGCTCAGAAGCAAGCCATCCAATATCAGTAAACATTTCTTTATTCGTTCTGACACTTGACATTTTCTCTGAGATCAGCTGCTTGAAGCAACTTTTATGTGAGCTGATGATGGGGAATTTCATGTGAGAAAGCTCTTTTCATTGTAGAAGCATAACAATTTGGTGTAAATGTATGAACAGAGTGTGGTTAATGAGTAATTTCTACCTGTGGGGTCCATCAGCGAGTTGGCCGCACCCCAGTGGTGGTAGAAAGGAGCCAGATGGTGCGGGTTGTATTTCTTAAGGTAGCCCAGGACGTCGGTTGAGGTGTCTGGTGTCTCTCCAATTGGCTCTTGCTTCACATCCCTACGGCTCTCTGATGGTATCGAAGACGATGAGGGGGAGGAAGAGGCCTGCGCCACGGCTCCCTGTGACTGGGAGATGCTGTAGTTGTGCGTTGTGGGCAAACAGTGGTTGATGGCGTTAGGTCTTGAAGAGGTTGGCCGACTGTGGATTTGGGAACCGGGGAGCGGTTGATGAGGGGAGCCCCGGGCTCGGCTGTATTCTGAGAGGTTGTGTTTGTTGGACAGCATGAAGCCCAGACCCTCCTGAGGCATCATGTAGCGGTCTGCCATCCTGGATGGTGCGGAGGAGCTAAGGCCTGATGCAGGCGGTCGAGAGCGGGTCCCGGTGTTCTTCTCCAAAGAGCCAGAAGGTGCCTGAGCGCTGACACGAGGGTAGATTTCCACCTTGGGTCTGAAGCGCTGACTTTGGTCCTCCATACGTTTACTGGTGCTGCTGCTGCTGACTGGCCGAACGGGGACTTTCCCAACCTGCTTGCCAGATGTGGATGAAGAGATTCTTGAGGATGGCGTACAAGGCATAGAAGATGATGAGGGAGTGACTGCGTGACTGACCGGCCTGCTCTTTTTTACAACCTCACTGGTGCAGGTAGGAGGCCGTGTCCGCTGGCTCCGCACCGTTGGAGGGAGCGGCTGACATTCCTTCCCTTCCAGAACAGGTGGAGGTCCGGTGCGTCTCCTTGAGAACGAAGAGCTGTCCCTGGAGGTCTTAGAGTTGTTCTTAATAGCCCATTTCGGAGCCAGATTGGAGCTACTGCTATTGATGCGGTGAGCCACAGTCTGATGCATCCAGAGCACCTCTGGGTAGCGGGTGGAGTGAGAGCAGAAGGAGCACTTATGGCTTGGGAGGTTCTTTTTATCTAAAGTTATGGAGGCTACGCCCCTGATCCCATTGGCTCTCACACATAAATCCATCGGGATCATGGCGGGATCAGATGAAGAAGGATGAGCAGAGAGATAAGCATTCGGAGAGGCTTTTAGCCCTGGAGTAAAAGCTTTCTTAAGTTTGGGATAACTGCTGAGGGACCCTCTGTCTGAGCTGGAGCTGGGACTGGGGACAGGGCTGGGTCTGTCTTTGGAGGAAGCCTGGTGTTGGACACGAACATGGGTGAAGTAAGCCTGTGACTCTGCGGTGACAAAGTCACAAAGGCTGCAGATGTATGGCTTTTCATCTGTGAGGAAAAAAAAAAAACATAGTTACTAAAATCAGACACTACAATCTAAACAATGTCTAATGTACCAATCTAACTCTGGCAACAATCCTCCAGATTTATCTGTATTTTGTCTGGATGTAGCTATAGTAAATGACCACCAGGGGTCAGTGTAGCCCAATTTAAAATCTGATTTAAAGGTCACTTTAAGATTAGCTTCTAGTTCAGCACCACACATAAATCAAATAATGAACACATTTGTTAGGTTTGTTGTAGTAAGATGATAAATATTGATGGATATGAATTTGGATTTTTACTATATTATTATCATAATGACATTATAATAATTATTATATTATAAATATAATAATATAATTATAATGGCTATTATCATAATAGCTATTATAATAACAATAATAATGCATTATTATTATTATTATTATTATTATTATTATTATTATTATTATGTTTTTTAAGATCCTCTGCAGAAATTTCTATTGTACTTTTTTTATTTTGTTGCTTACATCTGTTTCATTGAACTGATAAATTCCTCTGATGTGCAGCTCCCTCAATTGTCCACAAGGTGGCGTTCACAGCCTTGTAATTGACAAAATGGTTTTCCACATTAATCAAAGTTTTGTAAAGTCAGGAAATAAGTTCTTGTCGGAACTACAGAATACCAAGAGTAAGTAATTTTAAAATTGTCACTCATCAATACAAAAACAAATAGGAATATCAGGACATTGTGCATGTTTGTAGACGTACAGAGATAAACCAAGAAGAAAAAAATTATCTACACTTCAACCTACTACTAGAAAGGAAAAGCCTCTGCCTGGGAATGCCCAAGTGCAACAACTCTCTCTCACAGCAATCTGTTTAAACATTAACATAAAAGGATGCTTAAGTAGCTGAAAGACATAACAGTAAGTGAAAAGCATATTCACACACAGATCTAAAGAGGGAGAGAAGGGGGGTTAGTTTCCTGAGACAGGAAGACCTGAAATAGCACACAGCTCAATTGGGCCTGAAGAAATGTTGCAGCTATTTTAGAATGTCAGCACCAGCTGGGAAGAGCGGAGACGATCGCTTTGTTTCTTTGCTAATATAAACAAATGCATCAGGTTATGCAGAAATATTAGGAAAAAACATATATTACAATCCATCATTGAGCATTTTTCAGTAATGGTTATGTTTGCTTTTGTCTTTCCTTCTTTATTTTTCTATTTACACCGTAGTGTCATTGGGCTACAAAGGGGGTAAAAATGATTAGCATTCCAAAAATGCCTTTTGTACTGCTGAAGTGCCATGAGGAAGAGGAGCTTCAGGTAAACTGTGAAGTTTGCAGCTGGCTCATATTACATAATAATGTCAACAAACTCTCCAGCAGAACTGGAAGCTGGGCGATCTGTTTGATAGTATTTTTAAACAGCACATTTTTTAAAAAGTGCAACTCACACTGATGAAGTTTGGACATTTCACCACATGGTGGCTCCAGTGCCCACTCCAAAGAGACTGATAAGCCGAGCATTCTTCATCATTAGTTGTTTACATCAGAATGACAGAGGTATCGAGTGGGAGACTTAATGAGGTCTACAGTCCTTTCTGCAATTAAAACTGCTGACAGAATTTGTTCCACCATCAACAGCTAATGCAAAGCACTAGAAGCCCGTAAAGTAAGGCAAGTACTTACTAGCAAATTCTTTTTGTTTATCTGTAATGACAGTGTTATTTCTCTCGTTACTGTTTTCTACCTCTGTTATGTAAAGGATTTTTGTTGTGTATAAAGGAGGACTGAAAAAGTCAAACGTTTCTGACTAACCTGCAATTTCTCCAGAATTCGAGGTTCCCATCTCGGAACCCTGATCTCCAAGCGTCGACTCAGGTGGGGAATCTCCATACCCTGGGGTGCTGGGTCTGCTGGGGGAACCGGACTCCGGATCACTGGTGGGTCCCCACTGATCGTCCCTTCCAGTTCTTTCCTTATCTCCCGCTGGTGCCCTGCCGCCATCCTTCCTATGAACCCGCTGGTGGACAATCATCTGATGGCGGCTGCGGAACATCTTGCCACACTCGAAGCACTCTTTGCCCTTGGAAGAAGACGCTTGTGACTGGGACGGTCGCCGTTTGTCCTGTCGACTTGAGGGGCGGTACTCTGAGTCGCTGAGGCTCTCCGGCGTCCTGTCGCCTGAAGATGCGTGGCTTCCCAACCCTGAGCTGCTGCGTCTCCCTGAGCTGCGTTTTTCTTGGCCTTGCAAGACATAACGGCTGTTCTCCTTCTCATAAACCACTGCGGCATCGGTAAGGGCTTCATCCTCCATGCTCCCTCCGGCATATGAAGCTTTGTAACTTGGCTCCATTGGCTCCACAACTCTTCCTTTAGTGGCTAATTGCCAAGCCTGGTAGCTGCAAACTGGATCTAGTTCTGGAATTCTTTGACCAAGAGTCCTTTTCTCGCTGTCCTCCTCTTCACCCGGCGTCTTTACCTCAACACATTGTAGGTTAAAGTATTCCAGGAGACGTCTCTTCGCAGCTGGTGAATCCTCATCATCAGTAGACCTGCAGTGAACTGGGGATTTTCTACCAAAATTAGGACTGTGAACTTTATCGTGGGCTCTCAGGCTTTCTTTGCTGTGGAAAAGGTTTCCACATTTCGAGCACATCTGATAGACAGATGTAACAGAAGTTGTCGTTATGTCGGGATCCTGTGCTACGTCATTTATAGTGGTGGGAGGCTCTGCCGAATCTGCTTTGGAGCGAGACCTGGACCTGGTATTGTGGGTTTTCATATGAGACTTGAGAAACCAAGCTTCGCGGAACCTTCTTCCACATATTCGGCAGCAGTGGTCAAGGATTCCGGCGTGTTTCTTCATGTGTGACTTCAGAAACCAGGCCTGGCTGAACACCTGGCCACAGGTCTCGCAGGGGAACGTCCCATCGCTTTGCGGCTGGACGGTATCAGGCTCGGTAATGACCTCTTCCTTAACCGTGACTGTGTCCTCTTCTGCGTCTGCTGTTATGTGGACTTTCTCAATGTGGCTCAGGAGCTGGTCTTCCCGCAGGGCCTCGTACCCACAAAGACGGCAACAATACGGCCGCTGGTTGCTGACAGACTTTTCTCTTTTCATGCTCCGCGCAGGCATTTTCCTTCGACTTTCCTCTCCGACATCCCCGTTGATCATCTTGTTACAGGCAGAGCTGCTCTTAGTTGGACTGGTGCCTCCATCCAGACCCTCGGAAACCTTCATCTCCTCTTCCTCTGCACCGCCCTCTTCGTCCTCATTAGAGTGGTGGCTGGACAGCGTGCCCAGTTTGTGGCTGCGGATATGGACTTTGAGGTTGCCCTTCTGAGATGCCCTGTGGTCGCAGTAGGGACATTTATAAGGGCGTGCGCCCGTGTGGCGTCTCATGTGCTGCGAGAACGAGCTGAGGAAAGGGAAGCTGCGTCCACAGATGTTGCAGTTGTATGCCTCTGGGATTTTGTCATCCTCACCTTCAAACTCCGTTTCAGTGTTGGCTTTTTTGCCAGTCAGCTTCTCTTGGGTCTCCATAAGCTCTACGCTGTCTCTAGGATTCATGATATGGATGAAACCCCCTTTTGTACCTGGTTGTTCACAGGTTCAGAAACATTGGAAATCACTGCTATCTAGAGAAGTACATCTAGGGATGTATTTCTGTATCAGTCCTGTCAGTAAAAACGCCACACTCAGATCTCAAGATACTAATAAAATCAATAAACTCAAGTAAAAACTCAACATATCAGTTTCTTTTTCAGGTCCTGATAGTCATTGTCGATTAAGTGTATGTTTCTCAGCTTCTGCTGATCCACAACACTTTTTGTACTCCTTGTTCTGGCTTCGTTAGCCTTAGTTTTAGAGTATTTCCACACATATGTCACAGTGAAATTTTCATCACAGGACCTGCAGAGTTGAAAGGAGACAAAAGTGGAAACAAACAGGAACATTGTTAGTAAATCTGTCGCTTTAGCTTCAAAATCAATAAAGCTAATTCGATATTTTAATATGTAGACAGGTTGACCGAAAATGTATTGTTGGCAGAATCTGCTAGCGGTTTGCTTAATTCTAGGTAGATTAAAGATCAAAAGTTGACAATCATTGCAGGTCAAAACACACATTTGCAGTGGTAACGTAAAAGACGGCCAATAAACACCAAGCAAACATACAAAGCCAATAAAATGGAGTTTAGATAAACTACTCTCAAGCTAGTGTTGTGTACCGCTGCTATTCAGGTCTACGTGGTGGCTTTGTGATTGTGCCTTAGTGGTGCAGGGCCTGGGGGGGTTGGAGGGTCTTGATGCCACAGCGGCTGAGTCAACACTTTACACAATCAGGGTGATGGCTGAGGTGAGGGGGAATGGTAGTTGTGTGCAAATCAGCAAGATCAGCAGCAGTGCCACCCTATTCCTTCTGCGCTCCCCTCCCCTCCTCACACGCCTCCATCAACTGACGCTATCACATGACAGGGATCTTAAGTACACAACAGGAAGTGGCTCTTCAGACAGTTTGCTTTGCTCCATTTCTCAAACGGGAGTCTGAATGAGGTCGGGGCACGAGTCAAACAGAAAGAGAAATACAGATAGGCATTGAGACTTCCAACAGCGTTGACTAATATCACACCACCAGAGCACTTTTCAACACCGTGTTGTGATTCGTGCACTTTTTTTTTTTTTGGTCTGAAAGTTGCCAGATTAAATGTAAATCTCATCCTTCTGCTTCATCTGAAAGGTCATTATGACCATTTAATCGATCAAAATGGCCCATTTTACTCATGTAGTCAGCTATTCTTATCACTAAACAATGGAAACGTTAAAAGAAATTTCCACGGGAAGCCTGCCTGTGCGCGTTGACTATATGAAATGTGACTGACAACATTATTACAGGCTATTACACAGAGTGTCAGAGCCCATAAGCTCAGTTACTGCCAGGCTCTAATTACAAGTGGATAATTGATCATAATCACAAGAGGATAAGGTGGGGGAGGAGAACAATCATATGTCTTAAAGTCTTGCAATGAAAATGACTACCCTTGCACCAGAGCCTCTTATCTATCTAGTCTGGTACAGGCTGCTGGGAAGCGCCTCAGTGGCATACGGGGATTGTTCCGGGGAAGCTTACTTCCAACAGGCGAGAAGCGCCACCGCCAGGAGTGCAGATGTGGCTGACATTCTTTAGAAAGAAAGTATGTTATCAAATCCAGACCCCTTAAGTTACTGAAAAAAAAGATCTAAAGAGAAAAGAGGACAGTTTAAAGCCCCCTTTAAACTGTCAGCGAGTCCTAAAAGCGCATGAATCGAATTGGCCTTCAGATTTTCACCTTCATCCAAAACAATTTCTCAGCTACTATCAGATTGGTTTGCTTTTCACTCTTTCTACCCAAGTTATTTTCCCTGAAATGATGAATTGTCACTCAGGTGTCCCACAAAAATAAAGTGACATGAAGAGATAGCTCGTTAGTTTTCAAGTGTGGTTCTGTTTAAAGGGTTTACGCAGGTGATGCATGCAGTGGATCATTTTCTTTTGTCTTCATTGAGGTTAAATCTAGATTAGCTTGTCCCAGAGCCCAAAGCCAACACCTATTCACAAGAGGAACCAAGACAAATGCACACTTCTTGCTTCCTGAAGCAATTCAAAAATGGCCTTTAATAGAATAAGTGGATCTGTCCATCTGTTTCATACGCCGAATTACTAATTCTGAGAAAGTAAATGGTTGGTGGCATTTTTACTTCTGCATATGAGAGAACTAAATATATTTTTACATATTTATTTATAACCCTTATTAGGAACACATTATACGCTGCCATATGTAAAAATATGCACTTTATGGCATATTCTTGAAAAGAAAATTACTTTTACTGATAATAAATACTTAATAAATTAGAAATAAAATACCTTTTGCCAATATGGCTACATTTAGTCAAATATAAAATCTCAGATTTTCGATAGGCATTAGCTCTGGAGACTCAGGTGGTTTTTAGAAGAATGTTGATTATTTTATGACTGTGCTCATTTGGCAATTTTGAATTCTGATACTTTTAAAATGAAAAGTCCATCAGAACCACACTGAACATGCGCTGATCAAAGAAGCCAAAGTTTCAAATAAGAAGAACCACTGACGAGTCCACAGCATCACATATGTTCCCCAGCAGACGTAATAGTGGGTATTAGGTGCTTTTCTGCGTTGTCATCCCAGATCCACTTTGAGTTTTTGTTCCTGAAAAATTCAACCTTCGCCTCAACTGTCCAAACCACAATCTTACAGTGAAATTCCTGGCAGCGTTTGGTTAACTTCACAAGTTTCCATTCATGATGTTGGGACAGAAAGGTTGTTTTAAGTTTTCCAAAACACAGAACTGTTTTCTAAAAGTGAACTTTAGGGATTTGTTTTACTTCCCTTACGGTCCAGCTCTCTGTGGGTGGAGACAAGATAAAAATGGATCCTTGTCCGTTCTTGTGTTTCAATTTGGTTTCAACTTTTTAATTTTTTCAATGAGTAGCTTCTTTTCCTCCAATAATCATTTCCTGAATTTTGAAACTCAATCACATGCCTCGCTTTTGATTGGCATGTTTTCTTGTGCTTCCCATTTTGAAGAGTGCCCAAGACAAACAGGGTTTAACAGTCATTTATTAGTGACTTTAAAATGTTATGCTTAAATTTCCGTATTAAAAAAAAAATAATTTCCATATTTGTTTTAAGTGTTTCAAAAACTGGGCGTAAAGAATTTTATTTAAAAATAATAATAATAATAATCTTTGTGATTTTCTCTCCAACTAACTGTTCCTAAATGTCTGATTTTTCTTATATTTTCAGTGAGATTATGTCACTGCAATAAATAACCTACAAAAAAAAAAGAGAATCCAATCACTCCCCATTCCATCTGCTCTCTGTCTCCACATCTTAATTTTTACTCGTTTCTTCTGCTTCTGGTGCTAAAAAAAAAAAATCAGGGGATAATGATCTTATTTCCCATTAAATAGCCTCACTGACCAGCGTTCAGACGATGCAGCAGTAAGCCTGTCCTCCACCAGACAGTCACGTGCAAATTGAAATGTAATCAGATTATCCACCAGAGGGGAAACAATGTGGGCCCCTGAAAACTGTGGCCAACGAGAGAAAAAAAATTATAATAAATGGCTTACAGACGGGGGAAACTGTCCAGGAGCGATGAACAAGATTACTAATCGCTGGAGTCATCAAAAACGAGAAGATGTTTCAAAAGATTAACCAAAAACAAAAACTGCTGGGAAACCCGTTTTTCTTTTATGAAAAAAATAAAATCCTTCTTTGCAAGTCTTCCAAGCAGAGACAGCCTAAACAAAAGGGTAAAAATATAAATAAATAAATAAAATTGGCAGTGTTTAATCCTAACTGGAGCGGCAACTGGTCTTTTATTTCGGAGTGCAAATGTTCCACCCATCCCAACATTTAACACCTGTTTCTCTGAGCCTGGAGGAAGATAATCACCCTTAAACACCGTGACCTATCCAACCTCAGTTGAGCACCTTGCCACTAATGGACACTTGAGCAGGCCTATCATGAGTCACCGGGAATGAATGGAGCCCTTCGCTCAGTTGATGATGACTGCTGTGTCAAACAAAAACAAACCACAGCCCCCGACCCCCGCCACCACCTCCGTCCGAACGAGCTCAGGCTCTCTTCTGCCCCGCTAGCCGAGGCGCAGTGGGCGGAGGAACGGGCGAGAGCAGGAAATCCGCTCGGATTTTTCCCATCCACAAGTGGGCCGATACGAAGCAGGCCCGGCTATTTCTGTTTGGGGCGGACTTGTGAGGTCCACATCTGGAGAGAATCTTGAAACGAGCTCCGTTAAATTGTCCGTGAGGCCCAGAAGAGGACCCGTTTACAGTGATACGTTTGTGTTTGTTTTTACCTACTCTTAACGCTCCAGGCCAGTTTGCCCCTTCACCAGTTCATACAACTACCCACCATCTCGCTCCCTCCTACGTCCATAAACAAAACTTTTCATACCCATGCAATTAAGGCATTGCTTCTTTCTGCTTCAATAAAAAAACCATTATATTACACACTATTAGGCCGACAAAGTTTGTTAGTCACGATAAACTTTGCCGGACAAAAAATCATCCCAGAAATTATTGCGATAAACAATAATATTATTGTTTTGAGATCATTTTCAAGTAATATGAAGGCATAATAATGCAAGTACACCCTCTAAAAGAGCAACTAAGACATTTTAAATATAAAAAAAAATTAACAAAACAACCGAAACAATAAACACAATACATAGTTAAGTCTCCCTAAACAAACTTCTTCTGAGACGTCTGAGATTCAGTCTTTGGTAGAAAGAGAGAAAAACATGCAATCATGCAAATGGAAATGATTGAGCTTGAACTTATCATGAGATTAATTGGTTTATTGCTCGTTGTAACAGGCTTACACACTACTCCCATTTATCTTGGTTCTGATCTCTTGTGGGGACCAGGTAACTCTTAGAAACATCACAAAATCAGACTAGTGACTGAACAGTCAGACATTTTGTCAACCAGAAATTAGTCAGAGCCCATTGCAACCTCCTGCTGACTCTTGTCTGTCACTTCATGAGTCACATTTTCCAGAAACACAGAAATTGAACTGCTGAAAACATTCGCCTGGATCAGATTCTTTTTCACACCGTGGAGAAAACCGCCTCCGACTAATTGCTCGACTTAATCCAAACTACATACCCCCATCAAGGACATTAACACTTGTAGGAAGGGTTTTCTTGTCGACGCCCACTTTTAATGTTTTTTCCATACATAAGTGCTTAACTGAAGCAGAACTTCTCAATAAGGTTTTTTTTTCTTTTTCCTTTTTTTTGTTTACAAATTTCTACAAGAAAAATATGGCCACACTGTTACTGATTTACTTT
Source organism: Alfaro cultratus (assembly GCA_903066825.1). Taxonomy (NCBI): domain Eukaryota; kingdom Metazoa; phylum Chordata; class Actinopteri; order Cyprinodontiformes; family Poeciliidae; genus Alfaro; species Alfaro cultratus. Next base: position 36,798 of record CAEFZX010030246.1, on the reverse strand, counting down.
ACGCAATCTTTAACCAGTCGCCCTAAAACATCTGATTTTCATTTCGGGGCCACGTCGAGATCATTAATGTCCTGAAAAGGTCGTTTGAGGCAGAATGTGTTGAGGTACTAAAAACTAAAATAGAACTTTCTCTGCATTCAATGTGTACTTCTGATATTAGATATTTAACATTGAAGAAATTTGGCACTGATTTAATTTGACTCATGAAATAATATTCAAGCACATTGTTATCCTGACGTTCTACCAGGCCCAGCCTGCCATAGAGCTCAAAGGACCCCAGTTCTGGCGGGCCAGTTTTGGCCCGCTGGCCTTGAGTTTGACACGTACCCTAAAAGAATCTCTGTAGCACCAAAAATACATATCATGGATTAGTCTTGGTATTAGAATCAAATGATAGTCTCACTTGTCGGAACACAAAAAAATGAGTTTTCGATATTTCTCTATTATTATTATTGTTATTATTATTATTATTATTACATCCAGAATGGTTTGAGAAAAGCATGAAAACTACTTGTTACCAATAAGACGTAACGTCACAACCAACTGCTTGACAGTGCATTTCCCTCGAGGCACGAACTGGGTACGAAAGAACCTCTGCTGACTCAACAGCTCCCTCTAGAGGGTTCAGATTTTGCTTCCGTATGTTGCAGGAAGTTGGTAAGAGGACATTCCAGTACAGACATCTTTTTAATTAAGTTTTACACGAAAAGTTTCTGAAAGAGAAATTCTTCTTTTGTTCTGTTTGTTTTTTGATAAAAACTCTGTCCTGTAGCCAGGGTACGTCTTTCATCATGGCAATCATCTCAAAAGGAAGCTCTGGCACAAATCTCCTGCACCCCTGGGGTGTGGGGATTGGCTCTCATAACACACTGACTCACTCACTCTATCACCTTATCATTGGTAACGACTCCAGGTTGTTCTCGTGGGGGTCATCCTTTTAGCCACGACGGGATCATTCTTCCTCCCACACGCGTCAGCGCGGAGGATGAGGAACGCTATAAAAAAATACGCAGTTGTGGGGCTCGGGGGGTAACAGAGACTGAAAGCTCTGTTGGAACAGCAACACAAATGCACGCATACATCTAGGGGAGCTGAAAAATCAAAAAACAGAGGGGCTTTTAATTTTGTGAACGCACGTCTTTTCAAAGTCCACGTACACACACTGCGGGCTTTTGACAGTGTTTCATACAGGCAGCATTGAAAGCTTGGTCAGCTGTACAGAGGTTCACACACAAACGTACATTGCTACATACATAGAGCACTTCACACACACACACACACACACACACACACACACACACACACACAAATCCTTGCTTTACTCTCTACAGTTGCTCATAAAGTGGAGACATTCACAAAGACAGAGGGGATCTATGGAGTACGGAGCACACATACGCATACACACGAAACAACTCAGTGCATAGGCAGTGTATTCTCAGACCAATCAATAATCCATTATGAACAAACTACTCTTCACCTCCCGCCCCGTTCAAAACCAGCAGACAAAGAGGTCTGCTGTACGCTCCGAGATGAAGAGAAAAAAGTAAAGCACAGCTGGAAAGATCTGCCAAATACACACGCAAATACACGCCTTCAGGCTTGTAAACATGTGTGTGTTTTGCTGTTGGCAAAACACACACATGCACACGCACTGAAAACTTTATTAAGGCCAATAAATGTGTCATGCCATGGAAAAAAGCACAATACAAGGAAGGTAATCTGCAAATGTGGCTTCCAGAGAACCTCCTGCATCTTTGGTGTTGATTCCCAAACATCTGACAGATTCAGAACTGTTTCTGTTTTGCAGTAGAGATGCATGAAGTCAAGCTGCAGGGAAGCGAGAGAAAGCAAGACTTCATTGCACGAACAGAGATCCTTCCTGCCCACAGCACAATGATCCACAATGATTCTCTGAAGAGAGAGTCATTGTGGTTGGCATGAGTTACAACAATGTCATTTGGGGTAAACAAACTATTTTTGGACATTCTGCAGGTAATAAGAAGGCTTAATGTAGTACATCAACATTTTATGGTTTTATCTTTTAGAGCGTTCAGTTTCTATCTCTTGTGGCAGATGTTAGATTTTGAAATGACTGAGACCTTTGAAATCTCAGAATAAAGGTGTCCAGAGGGCAGCATGTGGCGACCCATTGATGGAGACTATTAGTCCTCGACAAAGTCAACAGAGTTGTGCAAAGGGAAGATGACATTGTACATTTCATATTTGTCATAAAAAGCTGCTGCATGTTAGTTTTCCGTTTTTTGGTAAAAGAAGTCATAAAACCCGACAAAATCAGGTTTTTTGTGTTTTCCAGAACAGGAGACCAAGGGCAACACACCGAGGAGTAAATTAGCCTTGATCGGATCTGATGGCGATGGTCGTATACCTCTACTTTTATCACAGAAAAAGCTTCCTGTTAAGACTCAAACTTGACTCTTACACAGGTTCCAGTCTTGAACTCAATCGTTGACCACTTTGTGTCCACTTTCAGCCGAGTTATACGATAGTTTTCCTCCTTTACGCCCCGCTGTGTCAGAGCAGGTCATTCTCAGAAGCAGGAAAAGCAGTGGGGGGGCTCTGTGGCATTGTTGGGGTCTCCATTTCCCATCCCTATTCCTGGTCTCGTCTCTGCCTACCCCCATCCCTTAAACCGAGCCAGAACAATGGAGTGAGTCCACGCTGTCTGTTCCCCCCAACCCGCACCCCCTCCGCCCCGATAAATAGGCTGAGAGGGGATCCTGCTTGTCTGTTCTGTTAGCGTGAGAAGAGAGAGAGTCCATCAAGTCTCTGGTCTCTGTTTATATGTGTGGGTGTGTGTGTGTGTAGAAGATGGCAGGTGTTTTAGTCAACCCTGTCCTGTTACATGCTGGTGGGTTTACTTGATGGGTTAAAAGTATTCAACTCAATACCATAAAAAGTGAGTAAATAAAGGAGTTTAGACCAAAAAAAAAAGTCTGAAAAATGTTAAACTGTAAAAAAACACAAACATTTCAAACTTTTTTTGTTTTTCTTAAAGAATTTTTTCTATGCCTTCAACGTTTTAGTAATCGAACCCAAGCGATACCTGCCGGGACAATTCTGCTTCGTTTTCAGCCGACAACCGCTGCCTTTTCTAAGGGGGCAAACCATCTTCAGCTTCCTCTGGGATTCACAGTGTGTTCGCATATTAGTGTGTGTGTGTGTGTGTGTGTGTGTGTGTGTGTGTGTGTGTGTGTGTGTGTGTGTGTGTGTGTGTGTGTGTGTGTGTATTTCCCTCCCCCCTCCTTCTCAAACTCTGCCTGTTTTTCTCACACTGCTCGTTAACCCCTGGTTGGCCTAACTAGAAAGACTCTCTGCGCTACAACAACCACCCCACTCCTGAACCGCAGCACTTTGTCTTTTCTCAACTGCATAAAATTCAAAAGTCACTTTTAATAGTTTAGAGTCCAAATGGCAACAAAACGCCACACCCTTAAACCTCACCAAGCAAAAAAAAAAACCCAAAACAAAACAAAAAACAAAGTCCAAGAAATCTTAATCCTGAACTGCTGGTCTGGATGTTCTTATCCAACTGTGTCTGTTCTGTACTTTCTTTACAAAACAGAAAAACATTTCTGGGATATTCATACTCGAAGTGATGAGAAAAAGTATTTACCTCACCACAGACTTCTTCTTTTTGTCTTTGACAAATGTTAATATGTAACAGAGATGGTTTTAGTATGTGATTTTTGAAAGACGGTGTCATTTCTTAAAATCAATTATTTTTAGAAAACGGCATTGTTCCAAATGTTTAAACTGTCATCGTGTCCTAACAGTATGAGAAAGATAGTTTGTGAAAAAATAAAATAAAATCGAGTTCCCCCTGCCGCCTTCCTGTGGTCCTCCTCCCATCTGTAGGTCAGATATTCTTTTTCTCAAATCCCATTTTACTTTTATGGCAGATGTAATGGGACTTCAAATGATTTCCACTTGTGCCAAGTCAACAGAATCCCTTCCCAGAAGTCTAAGGAGTCATTAAGATGCTTTTTCTGGTAAATGTCAAAAAGACCTGTGTGTTCGTTTTGGTTAGCAGTGGTTGAAACTGTTTAATTGAAGCCATTTCTGTCCATTCTTCTGAACCCTGATCCTCAGCGAAGTGGTTCCCAAACTCGGGAGTACAAAAGCCTCAGTAATGTCATTATAACCCTTTCCAGACTGATGTTAATAAATTTGTTTCTCATCTAATCTTGAATTTCTTTGGGGTGTGAAGAGTGACTTTATGAGACCCTTCAGTCTACTTCGAGTCGTTAGCGATCGAACAAGGGATTTCTTGATTTTACAAATGAGGCGCTAACCAGGCCTGGTTATGGTTTGTGGAACTAAACTATGTGGTCAATCACAGTAAACCCATGATACAACAAAGTGATTATTACTTATTTACCTAGGACTGAGTTTGTGTGGATATTTTTTCCCTTTCATAATTGCTCAAAAACAATGTTTTTGTGTTTTCACAGCACTGTCATGGTTCAAGAGGTGTTAACGTTGTATTTTTCTTCTTATTCTTCTACATTGAAAGCGAAGGCAGTACAGACTGGAAGAAGAAGACGGAGCACGAACAAGGGTGCAGTTGAGGCCGGTTAGTAGACAGGCCGATCCTCGTAATAGCTCCTGATTTAAGTCTAAATTGAAACACCTCCTCCTGCTTTCACATCGCTCCCCGCTGTCCACTTTGGTTTCGGCTGAACTTCCTCCTCTTCTTCCTCAGTGCGCCTCCTCATCTGTCTGCTGCCCCTGCAGCTAATCCTCAATCAGTCTTTCTGAAGAGTAATTAGACCAAAGACCTCAACTCTGGCCACTGGTCTGTCAAACTGTCACGCTTTCTGATGAAAGTGCTACATTTTGTTGCTTTCTGAGGCCGGATTGTGAAGTTGTGGAGAGATGCTACAAATTTCATGGATACTTTGTTATGGAAATGTAACTTTGTTGGCTCATTGGGTTATTTTGTTACACCTGATTCTCATTTGGAAAAAAAAAGACACCAAGCTAAATTATGCTGTATTAATGACAATGAAACAAAATTTTTGCATCAATAGCACTAGAAAAATGAGAATTCCCATTTTTTGTTTTCAAATATATAAAATGAATAATGTTACATGAATTCCATAGATTTTTAGAAAGTATGTTTATACTTTTTAACAAATTTAGGTTTGAATCCCACAAATTAGCTTCGAAAAATAACAATAAAACCTCAATTTAATAAAAGTTTTAAAAATCATAAGCTGTTCATTGTATCATTTACAGTTTATATTTAAAACTATGACAGTGCTAAACTCAAGCTAGTAAAAGCTGAGGTTTCATTACTTATTTTATCCTTTTTAATTAATTTACTTCATTATTTAATTGAATTATATCAAAACATGTATATCTGAGCACACCTGTAGAGCTCAATCATAGATACAGAATACTGCTACGCTTAAAAAACTCACCTTCGTATTCTGTACTCGTGATTTATTACACTTTTCCTACCAGACAAAGTCCCATGTTGACACCAACTGGATTCAGCCATTAGCAAGACATACTTCACCGTGCTCAAAGAGTTGGTACCACTTTAACGTTGCTAGCGCTAACACTCCTAGTAAGATGCCGTCCCATCAATTAGGTTGCAAATGAAGGTTCCTGGTTGTGCTGCCTGCAAAATATTAATTTGGGTTGCATTTTCAATTACATAAAAAGACAAGACTCAAGCAGTATCTCAAATACTTCCTTCCAAAGAATGTTGACGTGAAGACGCTTGAGTTCTCGGGAAAAGCCAAAATCGTGTCTGCTAAGTCGAACATACGTACATCAGCGCCTGCATTGACAAACAGGCTGAAGAGCTGCATTGATTCACATGCAGCGTTTTTATTGCTGCACAGACTATAAAAACGATGAGTGAAAACACTCTTCGCCTGCCCCATTCACAGGGAAGCCATGCCGTGCGTCTCGCTTTCAATCCTGCCTCCACCTGAGGAACACACATCGCAGGAGCTGTCAAGACCAGATAGGAGAACACAGATCTGCTTCGGAGTCTTTCTTGCCGCCTGCGCTTGCACTAGCGAAAAACACAGCCAGGCAGGATAGTAGGTTTCCAGTGAAATCTCCTAGAGACTCTGCTACAGAAAGAGTATGTGGGCATTTGCTGAGAGATGTTCACACACCGCTTTTTGGTACGTGCACACTTCAAAAATTTAAAAAGTATAGATATTTTTTTAAAGGGCAAAAAGAAAAATGAAGACGGACAAAAAAATCCTGGTTCACAGATCAAGTTATTTTCACTTTTTAACAAAAAAAAACCATAATCCACGTGTAAATTTAAGGCAAGATTGTGGGCTGGCCACTTCAGCTCTGAATTAAAACCCAACTAAACTGTCCTCCAGTTTGAACTACACAATCCCTCACATACTTTATATGAAAAAAATGCATTATTTTATCATGCGAAAAACTGAAGCATTTATGTTTCCATATGAAAGTAGAGCATCATGCCACTGTTTCACGTGATCAGAGATCACATGCAAACGCTTAGAGGCGTCTTTCCGCTACAGGAAGCTTTTCTAGAACTGGGCTAGTTTTTTGGGTTCATTATCACACTCTTATATTTGTAATACATTTAACAAGGTAAAATATATCATCAGAGGTAATGTTATTTTATTTACCAGGAACTTGTGGATAAAGAGTTGTGTAAGAAGAGTCCTAAGCAAGTCCAATTGGTTGATTATTTTTCAACGTTTAAATTCAGTATCAAAGTAAACTAAACAACAGCTCATGTAGTCTGTCAACTTTGATATTTTAAAATCTAATATAGTTAATATAGTTAATTGGCATAAATCCTTCCAATCATAGAAATCAAAGCTGTTTTCGATGATTTTGATGTGATTCCACAGTAGCCGTGTTTCATTTCTAAACGTGGGCAAAACTTTGTCAATATTTTGCTAACATTGAAAAAACACTATTTTGCAATTGCAGTGTTTCCATTAAGTAAAAAGCAAAACTCACACGTGAATAACTTTGTTCATGTGATAAGTCATTAAAAAACACACTGCATCATCATCCTCAAACTACTTCCTGTCGTCTTCTTCTTTATGGTTTACGCCAGCGGCAAGATCCGGTCATTGAATACGAGACTTTTGAGAAAAAAGTGTTTCTTGGCAGTTTTGCAAAATAAACTGATTTTGATACGGCCATAAAAACCACCTCATCCTTCCGGCAAAACTTTTTATCGTAAGACAAAAGTTTTGTTTTGTTTTTACTCAAAATTTCTGTGTTTTTATTAAGCAAATTCATTTTCTAAATATCAAATTGCACAATTACGTGGTCAGTGAAAACGCGGCTATTGTACGTGTCTGTTGCTGGGAGACTGCGACCGGTCAAAAAGCACATCAGTGAAGTCTCGTTAAAAAATTGTTCCAGCTACACCTTTTCCATGGAGTTTGTGATGACTCTATAACTTCTGAATTTGGACTTAATGAGACAGAGTCATCAGTTACAGTTCTGTTTGGTAGAAAATCATGGTTTTCAAGTCCACGACGTAAGCGTCTCTGTCACTCTCAGTGTCTGAGTAAGACCTTGGCTGACACAGCTGCAGAGGGGGTTAGGGGGAAGTTACCGCTCAGCTTCTGCTGCCGCAATGGCCCTATTCCACAGTGGCAGTAATCACAAAAAAAAGGCCAGAGCAAATTAAAGTTCTGGGGGAAACGTTTCAGGTCTCATAGTCGAAAGGAGTCGTAAGATGCAGTTTAGGACTTTAAAACGCCTTCCTAGTAAAAACGCAAAAGAAACAAAATAATAAACATTTTATAGTAACAGTGTTTGAATTTCAACAGCCCTTTCGTTTAACAGCCTAGCACAAGTTCAAAAAGTAGTGTTTCTAAAATAATAATCACCCTTTTTTCTGTCTCCACTGCTGCTGTAAAACCTCCTTTGTCACAACCAACCATCCACATCTTTGAACATCTGCATTGCCACACCATTCTTGCATTGCTTTGTGTGTGGAGTGCTGTGAACGGTGTCTTCATCTACTCACTTTATGCCATGAGGATGAGCACATGCCCAAACAAATACCACTTTTCCAACTATTTCTACCACACTAACACACAAATACAAGCTATGCCGACGTGTTAAAAACAGACTTACATAGGCATATATTGATGTTAACGAAGCGGCATCATCTGTCCCTATATACCACAATAAAGGACGTCAAGCTGCTGGCAACATAAGATGGCAAAAATTTATTTACATTGAACATTTTCATGAACTTCAAAGAAGAATTTTGACTATTTTTGCCCAATTTCTAACTCTGAATCTAAAAGAGAATAGATAAGTTGACAGAGCTCCAAGTTTACCCAAAAAAAATATCTTTATGAATCGTAGCTAAACGTCAATTCACTCCTTCACCACTTTGTACCTTTGAATCTTAGCAATATGTTTAATGTTTCTATTTTAATTAAATTCCCATAAACAAGCCGCCATCTCCTGGGGTACTTCAACCATTATCCCATGTGAGTTTATTTTCCTTTTCAGTTAAGTATTTTTTGTCAATTATGGAGATAACTGTCATACAAATGTTAAAATCTAACTTTTACTTTAAATCAAATTCTCAGTGTATTTCTAACAACTTTGCATTACTCTTGATTTTGGTTGTTATCCTAAGTTAGGGACAGTTATTCCTTTTACAAGATTAGGATCCCTTCATCCCCCCTCAGTTGTGTGTTTAGATTTCCTCACAGGAAACTTCGACAAGATAATAGAAAATGTCTTTAAATCATTAGCTGTCAAGGCAATTATGAAACATCTCTCTTCGAGCACAAAGCAGATGACTCAACTTCTAACCAAAAAGTGCCGAGTAAGTAACAACCAAAGCCACATACTGTATGTCCAAAATTGAAAAGAGGTCAAAAGGACAGAAATGACACAAACTCAAAAAGAGAAGGCAACTTTTAAAGAGTGTTTCGTTTGAGAAGTCTGTGAAGAATAGTTAGGATTTTCTCTGTGGGAACAAATTTTATCTTCCTAAAATGTTTCAATTTGATCCGTCTTTTAACATCTTATATTTATGATTTTAAGTCCAAAGACTTCTCAATACCTCTTCAACCACTGCAGACTAGTTTCTCCAGTATAATACCAGTTAGTTCAATGCTGTAAACTGGAAGTTTATTGAAAAAACAAAAAATGGAGTCAAATGAGATTTAAAAACATGTTTCATTTGTATCTGCTGATTACATGTTTTTGTGTGTGTGTGTAAGATTTACTGAATATGTCTTGGCAGTAAAGAGCAACATTCCCTAAACACAAAAATGTAACACCTGACGTACTCATGAGCCTGGAAAGTCATCTTTACGTCATGAAAACATAGTTTTAGTCCCTGAGGAAGAATTATTGAGGGAATTTGAGAGAGGAAATGCAAAACACCAAAGTTTACAAAGAGTAAAACTAATTTATAGCTGACCATTAGCAGACCCTAAAGAAATACTCAGGAAGTTGAGTGTAAGCTCCACATCTGCCCAGGAGTTTAGAGCCAATAAGTAGAAGAAAAACAGAAACTGCACAAAAACTAGGGCTGCTAGAAAAAGGATAACAAGCATTGTTAGTGCTCAAGAGTTTTTCAGGCAGTCACATGACTCATTTTCTTCAACCTTGAATGGGAGCTTATGTGTCTTGTTATGACGGACAGCTGTGTAAAGAGACGGAGATCCCATCTGGGTCACGTCTTATCAGGCCAACTTACTCACACCGATGGAATCATAGCGGCTTGTCAAACCCACCCAGTTTAAAAAAAAAAAAAAAGACAACCACAAACCAATAAACGGAGCAAAACAAGGCAGCATCAGAACGAGACGGGAACAGATGCATGTCAAGGACTGCAGAGAAGGCAGCGTGGATAATGAGAGGGAGGGCAGAAAGGCGAAGATAAGTGGTAAATAGAGATGTAAAGTCGGCAGGAGATGGATGGGGATAATAGGAGCGGACTGAGAGGGAGAAAGAAACGGAGATGCTGGAGATAGAGGGAAGGAATGGAGGAAAATGTAGGTCGTGATCCACACACCACAGAGCTAACTCACATAGCAAGACCCTGACTTCTGAGGTGTTTGGAAAATTGATCAGTAGCATCTAATAAGAAGTCACCTGTGCCAAAATGTTTGTTTTTCCTGGTTCTCAGCTGTGACTTACTGTTTTCATTATTCTTATAAAAAAAGACTTAAAGTAGAGATGTACTGGTGCGTATTTTGTTGATTTTGAATTGTTGAGAAGTTGGCTAAACCAACCTTAAAAGTCGCCGACTTTTTGTGTGATGAGCACATTCAGCATAACTAAATTCATAGTGTTTGTGTTGACAAAACTGGGAAGAAAAAGAATAAGAACTGTGCTCACTTCAGCCTTTTTGATATTTGCCTAAAGTCTTGCTCTCTCTCACTCCCTCACAGCCAGAATGAAGAGGAGAAATCAGACACTATCTTTGTGCATATTTAATCAAAGCAGACCAACGGAAACCATCTTTTGTTACAGGTTTTCTTTCAGTTGTTTTGTTGGGGTTTTTTAGGTCCAACTGCAATGTAAAGAACAAATGAGTATGTTTAACATAGGTGTGTTTGTAAAAGGGTGGTTGTCTGGGTGTAGCAAATGACAGGTTGCCTCTTTCTCCTTCTTAAATGAATGTTTTAGTTAGGGAAGCTGAGAAACGTCCCACTGAACTATTAGCTGTTGCCAAACTGAAAGAGGGATTTCTTATGATGGAGTGAAGAGATACAACACTCGCAAAATCAGAAAAGCCAAGAATGATACACTGAATGGTTTGTGTTTACAGCAGTTAAATGCACTTCAAGAATTATTTTAAATTCTGCAGGTCTGCTTTAGTTTGTTCTCTCACCTCCTGAAAGTCGGTTTTAAGAAAAAAACTGATTAAACCAACCTGCTGGTAAATAAAGAGCATTCCTCAACCTGCCTGTTTGCAATAAAGCTTATCGGCATGGCCTGATGTGCAGCTGTGATCTTACAGGGGAGCAGTGACTGGATCCGCATAAGGCAGTACCTTCACTGATGGCCTGGTAAAAGGTAGCAGGCTGGAGCAAATCACCAAAATAAATGGGAAAATGCCATGTTACAGTTAAGAGTTTCCCATTGATTATTTTACAAAGGTATGAAAGAAAAAAATTTGATTAAAATGTATGAAATGGATCAATGTGACATCTGTCACAAACCAATAATAAATAATAAACCTTGTGGCTGAATGAAAATCCCTTTAAAGTCGAAACTATGAATAATTTCAGACTAAATTGTGGAAAATGTGGAAGCAAGAAACTGTAAAAAAATAATTTTACTTGGAGTTATATTTAGCCAGTAATAATACTACGAGAATCAAGTTGAAATAATGCGAGAATAAAGTCGTAATAATATGAGAACGAATTATAACTTTGTCACAATACTTATGACAAGCATATTATTCCGAATTTATTATGACTTTATTCAAGTTTATTCTTCTAATATTATGAATTTATTCTCAGAATTTTACGACTTCAGTCTCATAATTGTATTTATTTTTTTATTTTCTAAGTGTTGCCCTAATACGCCGTCATACATCCACAGTGACACGTATGCTTCAAAAACAATAAAATAAAATCTACTTCATTAACTCACGATTAAACCTATTTGCTTCTAAGAGCATCAGTGGCAGCGGCTTGACCTCTGAAAGTTGATGATTTGTTTTTCAAAATTAAATCCATTTTCCCTCCTTACAACTTCATTATACTATCAGGGCTGCGAGGTGAAGGATTTCATACAAGCGTCCAGGTTGGGCTACATCTTGAATGAAACTATCTCAGGGTCAACACAGACCTATTCGAGATAAACAACGCATGGCCATGCTCATTTGTAGGATCTCCTATAACGATTACCTTTTATTTTTCTTAAAACACAGCGGTTACGAGGCAGGTATGCTACTGGTCACCACATGACCAGTTCAGTTGCAGGTTGAGAGATCTATGTCCTGAGTCATTGTTTCCATCCATTGCATTTCTTTGCCCACTTATGTCATTTCAGGGTCATGAGTAAAAGCCCGGGTACGCCCTTGAAAGATCACCAGCCCATCACAGGGACATCATACAGACAGGAGAGACGAGCAGTTTAAGTACACAACTGAAATCTAAGGGTAATTTGGAGTCTATGGTTGATCCAATGTCTGACATAGCTGCTCGTGGGTTGAAACCGGCTCATGCCAAGAAAATGCACCCTGTATTTGAATCTAAGCAACATCTTAGTTTCAAAAAAATAGCCAAAACAAATAAAACAGACTTCTTAAACAAAAAAAACAACAAAAAAAAAGATGAAGGAAGTTCCACCATCTGTTTAGCAGTAATCTATTCCTTTCTTTTACCATCGGAGTGAAAACAAGCCACTATGACAAAGATCAAGCAGCCGCAACAGCTCGACTCTGCACTCCGCCTAATGTCGAGCTGTAAATTCAGAGCAGAAGGTGAAGGGCAACAGGGAAGGTAAATGTTGCATCAAGCAGCCATGCCTGCCCTGCTTTCCCTGGAGGGGTCAGGCAGCTCCAGAGGGAGTTGCCTTCATCAGCTACTGGTGGAAACCAAACAGGTCTGCTAGGCCAGAAATCAGCAGCAGAAGAAGACCGGGAATTGCTGGCAGCCGTTCCCTCGGCGCTCCCGACTTTGCACGGTCTTTAAACATCACCGGGTGCCGAGCGAAGGCTGGATGTCGGGATAATAAAAGCGGAAGTGAGTCGGTTCAAAAAGACAAGAATATACACATGAAGTCAAAGACAATGCTGGTTCACTTGCATGAATTTGTATGACTCCAAAGATAAGCAAATCAAACAGCTGTGAGTTTACACTGCAGTAACCATGGCTTTAGTGTGTATGGAAAGACAGAGAGACGGCTGTAATAACAAATATGACTACATGTAAAAACACCTCTGTTTAAAAAAAAAAATCTGATGTAGTGTTGAAGTGGAACTTATTATGAGATGCAGTGTTTGCAAACTGTACTACATGAGCAAGACATTGATTTGCTCCAGCGAGTCGAACATGAAACGCTACAGCAGACTGGGAAGTCAACACGCTGTCCTGAAAGTGATATTGTTAAAATGCTGCTTGTTGATAGTTCTGCATATTTTGAGTTGAACCTCTGTTTAAAATAACAGCGTCAGGAGCCTTTTGTTGCTCTGGTTGGTACTCCATGAAAGATAAAAGAAAAATGAGGGTTTTTTTTTTTCTTCTTTCTTTTAGAGAAAAGAAAATTGGCACAGGCTGATGTGCTGCTCGCTGCTGGCAGAAACAGTTTTCACAAATCCTAATAGGTACGAGGATATCACACAGATCTATTTGGGACAACGGTGCCTGCCGAGCCTGCTGCCCAGGCACTTAAATCCAAGCTTCCCCAGTGAATCTCAGATTCAAAGTTGGCTGGCAAAAAAACAAAAAAACAAAACAAAAAACAATGTGTTTTTACAGAGTCCCATCTGTATTATGTACAATGGACAAACAACGCACTGCGTACTGCAAAGTTCCTTATTCTGGTCTCAGCTACCTCTCTGTTTGGGTTTAAGTATTAAGAGCCAGAACTGGGTCAAATTTCTCAGTGCGATTTTTCTTCATTCTCCTCTTTCTCGATAAGATGGCCTTTTGGTGTCTTCCTTAAGACCACTAATTGGGTGATTCTGTTGAGTTGGTCAGGTATAATCTGATAGGATTAGCGGATGCGCTCTTTAAATAGAGTTGCACAGCCAGGGATTAGATAATCACAGGCGGTCGCACTTAAGAGTAACAGATTTTCATCTATATGATGTGGGAAGTAAACACAGAAGGTGTCGCTACGATGGGAGACGAACATATGCTACTGTGCTTATTATTTGATTAAGATAAAAGTGGGATCATCACAGAATTGCTCAGGATATAGCACCAGTTTGATGTCATACATTTATTTAGTTCCTGTTAACGCAACATTTGAAACCACTTCTACTTTATAGAAGCGTCGTTTTCTCAAAGACGACGTCTTATGACGGCAGCAAGCATGAGCTAGAGGTAGAAACACTCTCGGCTAATGACGCCTCAGCCTTTTCCACAAAACGGTTCCATCATAAACGCATAGAGACAATCAAACCTCTCCCGATTGCTTTTAGTCATTTAGAAATCAATAATCCAGCTGAAGATATTGGGCAATATGAGCGAGTCATCATAAATCAAGCCTGTTACGTGGAACCAAAAGGAAGGTGGTTGATATAAAATCAAAAGACAAATGTTTTTTAGATTTTTAATCAGGTTTCACCTGAAGGAAGTACCTGTGGCTGAGATCTAGTGATCCGTTCTGTCTCAATGAACCGTAGAGCGATACGTCCAAGATGTATAAAGCCCATCTGTAATCACTACTTTACACACAAAAATGCTGGTTTATTCTTGCACCTCACTGCCTCACTTATAGAGTCATGTGGGTTAACTTTAACCCATCTCGTCACCTCAGGCAAAAAGATCGCCAAGTCAAACCTTATAGGGTTTTATGAAAGGCCTTTGGCATTAATATGTTTATTTTTTAGTCAAATAAAGACATATTTTACTGACAGAACATCTTTAAACTAAAAGCCAAATCTATCAAGGCAAGAATACATGGCTGAATTGAACATTTCTTGAAAACTTAGTGAAGCTGATGTCAAAAGTCAAAAGGGGAAAGATGAACGAGCTGAACCCCATTTTAAAGGACAAACAAGAAGAAGAAAATGCTGTGCTGAATGGACGTTAGTTACACATGTTTCCTTCCATGTCCATCTTGAAGCAAGTCTTTTGAGCTGGAAAACGTGAAACCTGCTGAGGAGGAAAACAATGCATGTTAACCTCAACCCAGAAAAGGCTCAACTAAGCCAGACTTCTGTTATATCTAAAGAAACTTGGGTGGCAGTGGGAATCACATTAGATGAAAAAGAAAGGCCACATTAGATAAATATGCTGACAGGCTGATCTCTACAAATGCTACCTTTAGAAGTAGCATACTTATTTTATTATCTTCTTGCAACGGTAAGAAAAAAATATATTTTGCTGTAGTTCACTTTGTTTCATGATGCAATCTAACAAATTAAAGTGAAAAATACCATACGATGCCATAAAATCAAGCATACCCAACAATTCAAGCCTGGTAAAACACTATACAGTCTACTCCCAAATATTCATTTAGAAGGGCATAATAGCATTAATAATGAGTATTGCCTGACCTTACATGAATCTATAGATTCGACTTCAGCATTTCCCTAAATACTGGAAGCTAAATTCATTAGTTTAGTTAGCTTTGTCTTCTTAAGACTGGAGGTGTGAGAGGTTTACACGAGTGGGACTCGCCCTTCTCCCCTCAACTATCTGGATGCAATGTAACAAGAAGGCACTGAGGACATGAGAATAGCTGAAGGGAGGGTTAGTTGAAGGTGTGTGAGGGGGGTGGGAGGGCTTCCTCACAAAACATCAAGAGTGTTGCTGCTGAGAGCGGAGGTGGATGTTGGGGCAGTTAGGTTGAGTTTATTGTGATGGAGGGAAGACGATGGGGGGAAGACTTCAGATCCTCCAGTCTTTGGTTTCCTTCCTCCCTGGTTGACTACAAGGCCCCCGAGCAACAGACGGACAGAGAGGGGCAGGTGGGAACTGAGGTGAGCAAAAGACTGCAGCCCAGGAAACGCAATCAGGAGGAATTGTCCCAGATGAAGTACAACAAATCAAGTGTTTCTACTGTACACCAGGCTAACCCAACTGGGTTTAGCTAAGAAATACTCAAGTAGAAATAGACAATGGTTTATCTCACTCCAAACACACCGCCTGCATCTTGTTTTCCTGCCTTCATTACCCACAGTGGCACAACCTAACAAGTGTAATACAGAATTGTCCTTGACTCTGTGGTCTCAAAGTGAAACAATCTATAAAGTTCTTAAGATTTCTTGTGTTTCTTACATCAATCTGATGCAACTGGCTAAAGATGCAAAGTTCAAGCATGATCTTACACACCCTATGCACAGAATCACCTTATGCTAAGAATTATGCACTATGAGGACATTCAAGTTTGAGAGCGAAAACAATTATATGAATCTGTTGTTACCACAACTACCAGTTATACCCCAAGGATAACTGTATTACTCACAGTATTGACAGCAGTTTTTATTTTTTGTCTGTGAACTACAATCAGCGATCAGACAGGCATACTGTGAGAAAGGGATCCCTGAACACAAAGAAGAAAGTCCTTTCTTGTACTTTTACAGGAAGTATCCCCAGTAACGCTGTGCATGATGGACACTGACTGCAGCCTGCGCTTGCATTCCCGGATTCCTCCTGCTTGCTGTTGACCTGTGTCTCTGATACACGTGTTTATTTTGGGTGAGCGCTGTAGCCTCTGGGCGAACATCCTCCTCCTCCTTCTCCTCCTCACCTCTGTACTCAGTGACCCCGCAGCCTGCTTGACCCCACAAGAGTGCCTCCAGTTGCTGCTTCCCCCAAGACCTGGTTCTCTGCACCTCGACTGGAGGTGCAGAGAAATGTCAGATAAAAACTAAAAAAATTATTGAAGGTTTTTTTTTCTGCCGGTGGTAAAAACAAATGGTCACTTGGAAGGATAACTTTTGGGCAAAGAAAGGAAAATCCCAAAATACCCCAAATTCCCCTAGAAATGAATGTACTCTTCTAGATGGATGTTTTTTGTTTCCTTTTCTCCCAGCAAAAAAGTATATATATATATATATACATCAGGTGTGCTCTTATAGCACAATCATGTAATTTGCCACAAAACTATTCGGTAACACTTTATTAGACGGGTTGTGAATAAGACTGTCATAAACATGACATAACACCCGTCATGAACATGAGTAAGTCTTCATGAATATTTATGACTGTTGTCATAAAGTGTCATTCGGTAAATCATGACACTTTTAATACAAAGTTGACATTATTCAAAATGTCTTTGTTATGACAACTTGACATTAACCAAGAAATCATGATCTGACATAAATTTGTTATAAAAGTATTACTGATTAAACTTTAAAAATGATGTAGCTTTATGTTATTACAGCTAAAGTTTAATGCTAAATTCCTAAATGAAGTTGAAAAGAAACACAGCTATTTATCTTTTATAATGATGAGCCATAATTTTTTGACAGGATACGCGGATACGCTCCAAATTTCTATCTATATGTATCTCCATCTCCCCCATCCATCCACACACAACTCACTAAAACACACAGTGGCAAGGTTAGGCTGACATCAGCGGCTAACGATCAGTTCCTGAATGATTAGCTGCAGTAGCCTGGAGACATTTCCAGCTTGTTTCCCTAAGTTAGTCAGACATGCAACATCACTGGCCTTCAGTCAGAACTAACCACACCCCCCCTCCACCCTCAATTCTCTTTGATTTGGCACAATAAAGAGAGTAAGCAGTAATGAATGAGAAGCTTAAGTATATATGCCGAATTTGGGGAAGTTGGGATAAATTAGGTGAAATAGGGAAGGAGAGAACTTTGTTGTTTTTCAAGTTGTTTTTTATAGTAAAATGGAGTCAGATCAATAGGTCTTTGCAGGAGATCGTGCTGCACTGCTTGTGTCTTTGTGGTTGAACGTGTCCGTTTGAGGGGGGAGGTTATATGGCAGGAAGGTATTTGCATCAAAGTGAAACCAAAGTTGGAATGACAGATTCCTTTCAATGTGTAATCCTGGACTTCCTCTTTTTTTGATTTCACCTCCCACTCTCCCCCCATTTTTCATCTTAAGTTATTAATATCAACTTCAGTCACACTTCTGTTCCGTCAGGTCTCCAGAATCGCTTATCAAAACTGTAATTTCACAAGATGTCCTGCAGTTTTCTTCTAAAAACATTATTATTTTTTTTTCCTTTTCTGAGAATCTGAAAAAAAAAGTGTGGGCCTTCAGAGGGTGTTAATAAACTGGAACAGAATGCTAAAAAGGAGCCTCTCTGCTTAGGAAACAGATCACCCAACCCCCACTCACCCGTAATGCCTTCTGGGCTGCTGTGAGTTTGGATTAAGTTTGGGTGCCATGTTCCCCTCCCTGCCGAGCCTTGCGAGGGCGCACACAGACACCTAAATGCTGAAGTTCGTGCGTGATCTTGGCCTGTTGCACCTGAACAAGGCTGTCAACAAAGCCATCTTGTCTCAACAGAAGAGGAAGAAAGAGCCCAGAGACAAGAAAAGTTTTTTTCTCACAGGATTAGGCAATAAAAAGTTGTGATGTTTTGTTTGTATACAGCAAAGTATTGTGTCTGTATGAGTGTGACGAACTTTATCACGCTATAATGCACAAAAATGCGTTGATAAAGGATGCGTGTTAAGTGATTTGAAAAGATAAAGGATTATTAAAAAGTGTTAATAATCCAAAGCTAACAGTGTTTTATCTTCTATTTCTGTTTTACTGCCAACTATTTAAGGCACGAGTGTGTGAGTGTGCGGTGGGCTGTACGTGTGCAAAGCAGCGGATCAATAATGGTAGTCCAACACGGTGGCATCTGGGCTGGACAAAGAGCGCAGTTCCTTCCCCTTCTCTCTCTCTCTCTCCTCTCCTTCCCTCAATCCCCAATCGCAGCCACGTGTTTCTCCAGGGCTATTTCTCCCAGCTAATCTTATTTCTCCCCTTTAATCCCACGGCAATCACAGCAACAATGCCAAGCGAGGGTTCACAGAAACAGGCCCAAATCTATTAACCGTGATCACCGCGTGTCATACTGTACACCTGACGAGCACCCCGCTAATGAATCCAGTCCGTTCAGCTTTCGGCTTCATTGGCTCATCGATAAAACGGAAAATCGACACGAGGGACAAAGATGGAATCTGCAGAAAACATGGCTGACCCGAAGTGAAACTCTGTTCAATTGATTGAATTTCTGACAGCACAAAAAATATATATATATATTTTATTTTTTAACTCATTTGCTGGGTTAACGCTGCGGAGATGAAAGGTCGCATATTTTTATGAGTGGGAAGTGACATTTTAGTTTCCAAGCAATGACTGTCTGTTTTGTTGTAATGGTAATTTTTTTCCACAGGCAAATTACTTTTTAGTCTGTATTGTGAAAACATGGGGGAAAAAAAACAAAAAACTTATTTCAGCCAGTTGACTCACAGTGCACAGCACTAGGTGGGAGAAGGGCCCGGTTGGCTCTATGTTTTCCTCCTTACAGCGCTGGACACTGACGTTTGTGGTGGTGTCTGATGTAAACCGTAGGAATTTGTGAAAACTTTCCATACTTAAAACAACCTGCTGCATAACTTATTCTTCTGTCAACCTTCTTGAAGTAAATATGTTGTGATAAACAATAGGGGCGGGTATTTATCATATCACTTATCATTTATCGTGGTAAATTTCTTATCATGACAAGAGTTTTGATTTATTGCCATCATGTCATTTAAAGAAAAAACTAAACTGTCAGAATAGCTATTGTCACTATTTTCCCCTGCTATTTCACCAATAGGAGCATTCATAAGTACAAATAAATTTGAAGCTATGATTAAATGCAGTCACTGTGTAAAGTTTAGTGACACAAATCTCACTTCTACAAGTGATTGTGATTGCTGTGCCATTCGGTCAAAGAAATAAAGTTTCCTAAAAAAAAAAGAATTAATAAATAGTTCTTATTGTCACTTGTATCGTTATCGCAATAGTACCACAAAATATCACGATAAAACTTCAAGTCCATATCGCCCATCCCTAATATAAAGAATTTTATTTTAAAAACCTTTTTATTTTAATACCTACATAGCGATGCGAATAATGGGTTTCTTTCCTTCTGTAGCCTTGTTATTAGACATTAATTACTTTAAAACCAAAGACATTGTTTTTTTAACCCAACACGCTTGGACAAACCTCTAACCCAGCCCAATCGGGTTAAATCAACCTTTGGTTACAGATCGAACACTAACCAATATTTGACCCATGACCAGGTTAGAAAGTAACTCCAGTTAGTTTGTTTTTAACCAGTCAAGTTATGAAATGATGGAGATCTACAATAAAGCAGACATTTTAACTACCGTCCGTTACAGGTTAACATCTTATTTAGTAGTACAACAAATAGAAATATGTGCAAAATTTGCATGCATAGTTATTTCATGGTAATTACTTTAGTTTACTAAAATTTCTCAAGTTCATATAGTCTATGCCTACTCAAGATACAGGGAATTTGTCGGCAGTCTCAAAATGACTCATGTGAAACTTTGTTGTCAGTAATTCATTGTAATTCATTGGTGTGACTGAAGCTACATGTGTTTCAAATGATTTCAAATCATTGTGGTTGGTAGTTTTACAGTTTTGAAGGGCAAATTTTCACTTACTACCAATAAGATTGTGGATTGTTTTCAAAGACACTCTGTTCTCTCCAATCACTGTGACTAATGTCAGGGCCTGTCCTCTGTGTTATCAGTAACCCTGAAACAAAACAGGAAATTTGAATAGGATCAACTGTAGGCATATAAATAATATGCACATTGTGTCACTGTTATTTCTGTGGGTAGTTTCTTGAGGTTCAGAGGGGTTTTTCCACCACAACAGCAATGAACTTAAGTAAAAAAAAAAAAAAAAAATCTGCCTTAGTCATAACAACAACATTGGCGATAAGAATATTTCCTGATATCAATTTCGTTTCAAAAAACAACTCTACGCGAGAGCACAACAAAGGCTAAAATGGCCTTTTACCTAAATCCCTGCGACTGCAGATCCCCCCGCCCACCAACTCTACCCCCATTGACCCGTGTCCTATCTTAATCCTCTGATTGCCACATCATATTCTTGGCTCTAATTTAGACAACTGTCAGACTTCACGTCCCAGGGCCCGGACAGTCTCGGCTTGGCTCTTATCAATCCACACGGATGCAGTGGGTGCAGGTGTGACCCAAATACAGGGATTAAATACCCCACCAGTTTCCAAAACTTTTTAGCAACAAAATGCATGGTAGTTTAAAAAAAATGAAGTGCTGTCCTTTTTGAATCCAAATTCCCTCTCATTATCCAAGGTTGGTAAGCAATACGCTTCCCACGGAGGGCTCATTTATAATTTAATCCAGGAGTGTGGTGTTTCAAGGCTAACCCAGAGAGATTGCCCTTTCAGAGTGAAAACCCCCACCATGCAGCAGGGGGAATCAATGCCATCAACCAATGCCAGAACAGGCATGAGACTCTGGATAGAAATGACAGAAATGTCTGGACCATCAGTGAAGAGATAGTCTTTTTTTTTTTTTCCTAGTTTATTTTCATGGTTTGCTTCATCGGAACAAAAAGGAAACAGATGCTAAAATAGGTTCTCGCACTTGCCATTTCCTGCTTCTGTTCCTAATCCAACCTCAATATGCCACACAAAGTTATTTAAGCCTTTGAACACAGATACACTTTTCGCGTTCAGGCAGAAAGGACTGATACAACCTCAAGCATAACAAGGCAGAGACAAGAGGGAGAATGCTAGAGCAACATCGGCTGCACCTGGTAGGGAATAACGTGACTCCATGTCTACACTTTTTCTCACATCCATCAAGTCAAAACTTCTTGCGATCAAATATCTACAATGAAACTAGCCAGCTCTGGAATCTCTTAGGAAATTCCTCTTACTCATTTTGTGCTTTTCACGTTTTGTTTGTTTTATACCCAATATGATTTGGGTACAGTAAGGATCCCCTTCGTACTGACCACGACTCAATCCGTGGGGAAGTTTTCCACCTGCTTTGACAGATGATGATTTATAAGTAATTTGCTATATATTGTCATAGTTTACTTTGAGTTTACTCTCAAGTATCCTAATGAGAGTCTGATGCATTTCGTATACCAACAGAAAGTTGTTCAGACTTATTTTGGTTTGATCAGGGGTCAAAATCTCTTATGTGCCGCCTGGCCCAGAGAAGAAGCAGAACCACAATCTTCAGGAAAAGGACAAATGAAAATATTACACCACAAAATGTATTCCTATCATTTAATGAGCAGTTAAATAACAAAAGAAATTGACTATTACGCAATGATTATGTACTGTACATAAGCAGGAAATGATTTGTTTAAGGGCACAAATTGAAAGTATTGGAAACTGGCCAGGGAGGGACTTGATTTAGAGCCAGTCGTTCATATTCCAAAGAAAATGAAAAGGTCTCCAAGGATTTCCACTACAGCCACTAATATTGATCAAGAGTATACAAAAACAAAACAAAACAAAAAAAAAAACAGGGAAAGAAACATCAAACTATACCCTTACTCAGCTGTGTTCAGATCCACCCCATGCTAGGTTTGTGGCTTTTTTCATCTTTCCAAAGAGTACAATGAGACTGAAGCATAATAATGGCTCTGCTCATGGTCACAACACCCAGAATAGAGAAACCTTTGGCTTTGGATTCATGTGGTACAATAAAGGGTTTATTTTTAGATTTTTATTTTTAATGGCTTCAATTTTGCATGGACGATAGCGGATAGCTTGTTGTGAAGTAGGGGCTATACGGCCAGAGTAGGGGCTACAGAGTTAGTTAAGGATGACTTAAGAGTTGGCCTCTGGGTAAGTCCATTAGCATGTTAGATGTTGTAATATCAGTAGCGACAAACCCGCATGTTTCTGACTAGGGTTGGGCATTTATCGTATTGTTTATCATTTATCATGATACATTTCTTATCATAAGAATTTTGATTTATCGTCATGATAAATTGTGATTAAGTCACCCAAAACTGTCATTTTTGGGATTGTTAGTCTTACTGCTTCTTCAATGAGAGAATCAGTACTATAATAAATAATAATACATTTGAAATTATGATTAAAAGCAGATTGCGTGTGCAGTTTAGTGATACATAACACACTTCTTTATGTGACTGGTGTCCTACAGTAACATATTTCATATGGGTGTGTTGCTGTGTAATGCAGTCACAGTCATACAGATATCTAAAAGAGAACCAATAAATATTTCTTATTGTCATTTTTATTGTTATCACAATTGTACCACAAAATATCACGATGAAACTTCAAGTTTATATCTCCCACCCCTATTACTGACAGTAGAAAACACTCTCGCTACCAATCATGCATTACAGCTGGTTACCATGGAGACTGAGCGCAAACTGATTGATGAACATTAGTGCTGACCAAGGAGTTGCACTGACTTTTAGGCAATAAAAATGTGTTACTTTAAGCTTCCCCCTCCAAAACAGAAACACAGCAGAGCAGAAATCTAAAAGTTGGGGTAGGACATAATAAGAGATCAGGAGTAATAACAAGCTTTTACATTACACGCTGTAATTTGAGCCTTTCGTTGATGATAACTCGAATATGGGTTTATGAGTAACACAAAATGCTGCTGAAATAACAGCTCACGCATAATAAAAGTGCAAGTCAAAGGAGAAGAAAAAACCAGCACACCACTAAATCCCAGTATGAGTAGGTAAAGGTAAATGACTAAGTCCATGGTGAAAAGGCACAGGGCAGTAATGAGTAATGAAAACAGCCGTGTTAGTGCTGCCATTCAGTCGAGGGCCTGGTGCTGTGGAATGTGAGGCACCATTCATTCACATGGGTTAAAAATGCATTTCTGCCACCACAAAGCCCTGCCTTGTCCTCATTGTTTCTCGCCACACCAAGAAAACACTTCCACATTCTGGAAGGACAAGAGAAAAGAAAGAAAAAATGGAATTGCTAATTTTACACCCACATACGTATATGGGAACACAAAAAAAGAAGAAAAAGAAAAAAAGAGTGAAGCAAATCTTTGGGGGAGATAAAGAGTCGTGTTAGAGTAGAAAGTTTGATCACGATAAGCACATGGATGAAGAAACAAGCACACAAGCACCACACAGAAGACAAACACTGCTATTGACAAAAGCCCAAATGTATGCAGAGGTTCTCCAGTGTATGAAAAGACAGACAATGGCAGAAGGCGACCAGATAGACAGAAAAGAAAGTGCAATGCACTCAAAGCATGTACGTTTTTCCTCTTTCTTTTTTTTTTTTCGATTTACATCTTTCTGATCTTATGCTATGCAAAAGCAGGAACATGAATCACATCTGGATTAGGAAACCTGAAAAACAAGACACTATTACACATAGGTCAGGTTCCTCTTTTGCTGCCCTTTACAATACCCAACAAGTGGCTCAAAGAGTTTCCATTTACCAAAAAGAAAACAAAAAATACATTTATCATTTGTGGTGTTAATGGAGAGTAATAGTAGGTGGTGGCTGTAACGTAAACAGGTATCGCAACTTTGAAGCAAATCAACAGGTTTTACAAAGGACTTCCGCAGTCCACGAGGATTACATTATTATAATCAGATATCGACACTTTTGCATAGAAGTGCGTTCTACCTCATGTCCTATTTCCATAAAGGCAGCCTCAAAATCATCAGCATAAAAGGGAAACATGTCCGAGTGTAACAAATTGTCCACATTCACCTTTTTCAGAAAATAAAGCTTCACTCAAAACCAACTTTTTTTCAATTTTACCCAAAACATTTGCAACTAAACAACTTCATCTTTACATCCAATCAGCCCTTCTTTCCAGCTTGCCGATTATTTTTGAACAAGATTGTTATGTTACACTTAGAAGATGCTGTACAAAACCACAGAGTGAGCACTTTGTCAGGCCGAAGAAGAAACATTCAACATAATGTCTGCAAACTGACAAGGGGGGAGACAATGTAATCCTGTCTGCAAAACAACGTGCCGCCTCTTCTCCCTCCCTCCTTCACTCCCTCCGCTATCTGTTTCTTTCTCTTTCTAACTACGACTTAGTGTGACATCACAGCAAAGGGGGAAAAGAAATATGCTGGGTTGGGTGCATCCACGGCGGTATTGTTTAGAAAGTAAATCTCAAAAGCAGGAAGAAAAAAAGAGAAAAACGCTATCAAGTAGCGAAAAGTTGCAGCTGATGATCTCACACACGCCATCAGTTTGAGACAGATAATAACTGGAATACAAACGGCAAACACACAGCCCTATTATCACACTGCTCTACAGCTGTGTGTGTTGGTGTGTGAGTGCGTGTAAAGTCAGCTACTATAGGCTACTGTTGGAAGTTAAAAGTCCACTACCGACTGATAAGGCGTTTCCTTGTTTTTATTTTCGTGAAAGGGCAAAAAAGAAGTTGCGGGCACACACACACACGCAAACAAACTCTGTGCGTCCTTTCTCCGCTGGTTGTCTCTTGTGGTAAATACACTGTAGCCAGTTCCTAACAGAGGAACACTACAAAGGCAATGAACACAATGTTTCAACAAGTACATTGTGTTTGCTCTACTTGGTTTCTCGTCACTTTTGTCGTAAATTCACCCTCTTTGTTTCTTCATGGCCTGTTTATTGGTGTGACAAGGTTTTTACAAAGTTTTTTTTTCTTTTAAACTTACTAAGATTATTTAACCAAGCCTTTCCGTTTAGCGACATGCCAGAAAAAGTGGCGGAGCGACCAGATTTCTCTGGTTGTATGGACCCTATAGCAACGCAGTCCTTCGCCTCCCCTCCCCAGCTCACTGCAAGGACTAATTAATAATTTATTTTAAAGCTTTTTACACAGCTTCCCCAGGCGGGCCTAAGACTGACACGGACTGATTCGGGGACATACCGAGGTTTAAAAAAAGGAAAAAGAATAAAAACCACAAAAAAAAGCAGAACCTGTCAGAGTGACTGGAGTTTAAAGTATGGATTAAGACTACACTGCCCTTCCCCCACCTGTTGCTAGGCACTGCCGGTCAGCTGGCTGAGGCTTTGACATGTCTTTTTTTTTGTTAAATGGCACCACCCATCACTCTTAAAGAGACCGGGTCAATTTAGCACTGGAATTCCCAGCACTGTTTTAATTAGTTAATAAAATTAATTAAGAAAAAAAAACTTTTTGATTGACTATTCCCCCCCCCCAACTCCTTTTGACTAAGTTTGTCAAAAGAGCATCATGATACTGTGTTATTTTTATCGTGACAACCTCATTTCAGCCCATGTCCACATTCCAGTGATTATCAGTTTAGGACTCCAGATGTTTACAGCTGTGTGCTGTTGCTTTATAACATTACAAACCCATACTCTGACATCCCTCTATGTAAAACTATTTCTGATTACTGTCTTTTCCCCACTAAAACAAGGAGAAAAGAATCTTATCAATGGAAAATCTCCCCCGAAAAACCTTTATCTATAGTAAAGCACCTAACATTTTTGTTACTTTTTTTATTTCATTTTTCTTGTTTTTGTTTTCTTTTTTTACTATTTGTGTTTGCTTAACTTTATGAAAATGTTTAACTTCGTGAAAAGAATCCATACTGCACAAAAGGTTGCACAACGCCACCTTGAAAACAGCCAGCAATAATAAACACACACACAGCCACTTCCTTACCAGTTAAAGCAGCACTCGGCTCAAAAAGCCTCGCAGGAAAAAAACAAACCGGTGCAGTTCTCCAAAACCAAAACTGTACACAGCCTCAGAAGTCAAGATCCAGTAGAGATACACGAACACAGAGACACAGAGATAGGGAGTCCACTCTATTTGCACACCGACAGCAAAAAAAAAAAGAGGAGAGAAAACCCAAACTAAGTTTGTCAAAAAGAAAGAAGAAAAAAAAAAATTGGGACAAGAAATTGTGATCTCTGGTGAATTCCTATCTCCCGGTGCTGAAGAAGAGCACAGGTTCTTCTCTGTCACTCTCCTCTTTCTGTTTCTCTCTCGCTCTCTCTCTCTCTCTCTCTCTGTGTGTGTTTCTGTCTCCTATCGTTTCCCTCATGCTGCCTTCAGGGGTAGTCGGAAATGTCGCAGCTCAGAAACAAACCGACAAACAAAACAAAATCAAAGCCTACAATGGGTTTGTTAAACACCTGTTGGCTATTATGTGAATTAACAATTATTTTTGAAGTCCTTATTTAAACTAGAATCCCTAACTGTTATTAAAAAAAAAGAAAAAACGTTTCCCTTTGAAAAATAAGGCCAGGCTATGAATGTTTTTCTAGTTCAGGCAGACACAACAAAAGTTTATCTGTTCACTTCTCGAACA
Source organism: Alfaro cultratus (assembly GCA_903066825.1). Lineage (NCBI taxonomy): Eukaryota > Metazoa > Chordata > Actinopteri > Cyprinodontiformes > Poeciliidae > Alfaro > Alfaro cultratus. Next base: position 9,847 of record CAEFZX010030246.1, on the reverse strand, counting down.
AATTTAGCAGTTGTATATTTATCTCAAACTAAGGATGGAAAGGAACTAAAACTTGGAATTGCTCTGTGTCTGATGAAGCGATGGAATGGTGAAGTTTCCGGGAGTAACCTGAACGCACCGCGAATGGAAATATGCCCAGTGTGTGTATGTGTGAAACGCTGAGAACAAGACCGAGGGCGAGAAAGAAGAAAAAAAAAAAAAAAACGAGAGAGAGAAGGAGACAAAGTTTGTCCTCCTGGTGTTAGACGTTGTCACCACGCCCCACGCAGTCCCCCAGCTCGGAGCAGCGAGTTCCTCTCTATCTGTCCTCTTCCTCTATCTCTCTTTGTTGTTTCACTCGTGTCTCCTGCGCTTCCTCCTCGAGAGGAGGATCAGCTGGCGCGTGCGAGTGTGCGTGCGCGTCTGCGTAATTATAAAGTGTCCAGAGAAGGGAGACGGTTTTTTGACGCTGGACATTTGTCTCCCACGCGGCTCGCCCTCCATCCCCCGTTCCCCGCGTGCTTAAAACAATCCACGCCACACCGCGTGAAATGGAATTTTTGGGTGAATAGGGACAGGAACAACATCTGTGACCGGGACTTGTGCATACAAAAAGAAACATGCACGCACCTGTAGGCGTGTGTGTGTGTGTGTGTGTGTGTGTGTGTGTGTGTGTGTGTGTGTGTGTGTATTGAAACGCTTAGCAAACATTCGCGCGCGCACAGATCGCCACACCACAACCTGCGCGTGGGCGCTATCATCATCATCATTTATCAATAAGGGGGAAAAGTTAGAACATTAAGCTCACGTGCACGCGCACACGATCATCCCTCACTTCCACATGTTTCCGCCCCCCCCACCATCTTCAACACATCACATCTCGACGTGCACGCGCACGACTCACCAGCGTGCAAGCGCCGAGATTGAAAGAAGAAGAAGAAGAAGAAATGCGACACACCGAAGAGCTTCCAGCGGTTTCAGATCCTCATATTGGCAAGTCAAAGAAAAGCGACTACTGGCACCTGTGCCCCGTTCAGTGGCAGTTGTGCCACGTCTATTATGTAGGACACGACTTCCTAATATGGATATACCCCCCCCTCCTCCTTACTCCTCCCTAACGTCCACCTCTCCTCCTATATGTCTGCTGCTGAGTGAATAAAATAATCGCTTTAAAAAAAAGAACAGTTCTCCCCTCCTCTTGGGTGATTCCTATCTCTTTTTTTCGTACACCATTTATAGCTCTGTAGGTACAGCTGCCATCTGTGTGTTTGAGGGGATTACAGAGTGTTTTCCCAAAATGAAAAAAATAAGAAAAGAAAGAAAAAAAAATCACTAAGATGAGCTGGTGGAAAGTTTGCTTTACCGCAAGGTTGTCAAAGGAGCTTCAGTTCCAACTTTATCCTGACTTTAAAAAAAGCCTGATTTTATTTATTAAGCATTAATATTGAAGTTAAAAACAAACTCAATAAAGTGTGCATAAAATATCTACACATAGATACCCTACTTCTGACATGATCATCTGTTTACGTCACGCTTAATATAACCTATATTAGATTTTTCTTTTTAAATCAGCCGCTACACCTCGAGCTGTAACCTATTTATATATCAAGATCAAACTGTCGCCTTCCACACACACAAACACACACGAACACACACGCGCGCGCACGCAGTCTATTGAGGAGGGGAGGGGGGGGGGAAAACACTTCACTGAACTCCGTGCGTGGATCAAAGACGTGGAAAAAGTAAGGTCGGTCTTACCTGCTTTAACCCACGAGAGGATTCCAGGGTGACTTCAAGAAGCAGAGACAATCCTAAAGGTGAAAGCACGCTCTTCGCAGCGCATGCTGAAGTGCATGATTGAGTAGGTCGAGTCCATTCCGCCCCCGTGGGGGTGAGGGGGTAGAACGAGAGAAGGGGAAGCTTCTCCGCGTTGTGTTTTCACCCCGGCCGCCGCGTTACGCTCGCGCGGTAAATAAACAAAGCAGAAGCGCCTCACGTCAGAAGGCGTCACGCGCCGCCGTGGATTCGGCCGGTTTTGAGCTCGCGGGAGAGAACTCTGACGATTTCCCGACGCCCCCTTTTGCACGAGCTCGATGGCTGCTCCCGCATTAAATGGAACTATCTGCTATTGTCTCATCAGCGAAAAGTTGTTGATACCGCTGGGGGGTGAAACTCTGAGAAGTGGCCCAGAACGACGCGACACGGCCAATATGCAGATACACTGATGAGGTTATCGGATTTATAAAACGTGCTGCGCAATTACAGGTGGAAAATACAATGGGAGTCATTTAATACACCCCTTTGTCAATCGAGAGGCGTTATTTTGACAGCGCGTGAGCACCCGAACTGCCGATTTGGGTCAAAACAATGAAGAACTTTTCTTTCAGCAAAATTCAAAGTAATTCTACCCTTTATCAAATGTCTTCACACATAGGCGAATAAAAAAAGAGTAGTGAGGTCAGGATGCCTCAGTTACAGGCTTTGGGCTGCCTAGCAGTTCAAAATCCTCCGAAGCCATGTTGACATGTGCAAAAGTCGTAAACACATACAACTAAATTGAAATCCCAATGAAAAAAACAATTTGTTTCAGTAATTAAATTCAGAAAGTGAAACTTATGCATTAATTGCACACAGAGCGATAATATTACAAGATGTTATTTTTAAGACTATTGTACACAGCTAATAACACAAAAATCCGAATAGATTTTTTGATTTATTTAGAATAAATTGAATATCAATTTCTGGTGAAATTGAATACCGTAATTATGGTTTGTGACGTAGAAAGAATCACGTGGCGTTGTACCTGAGCATAATAACAATAAGTTGAGTGGAAGGAAAAAGTGTGGCAAAAAAAAGATGCACAAACAAGAGTTACCAGGGTTTTTTTTTTATAGGTTATAAGAGTTCGTGTTTTCTTGAAAACTGAAATTGGACTTTTTTTTATTACTTGGAAGACACAACAATAAATAAATAAATAAATGATTGACTTCTTTTTTAATTAAGTTCTTAAAATAAGTAAACTTTTTGATGATATTCAAATGTTTTGCATGTGTGCATAACTTCTGTACTTATCAACATTTCCTTTCAGGCCTGCTGGGCGCTTCAAGAAGTTGCAGAGTTCGCAAATACCTTCGACCATCCCTGTTCAAAACAAAAACGTCTTTTAGGAAGGCAGGTTTTCCATGTTGCTTGTCCACTTTGTCTCCCACATTTTTTCCTCTCACTCAGCTTTTCCATGAAGAAGCCTAAATAAAGCCCTCTGTGAAGAGCCACCTTCTCTAGTAATGACCTTTTGTGGCTTTCCCTCCTGGTAACCGTGTTAGAGAAAATTCTGCTGGATAAACATCATCATGTTTCTTTTGATTTTCTTTTGTTTGTTTTTATGACTTAAAGCAACTAAATACGACAAAGTGGAAAAGTGTGTCCCGTTGTATACCTGTTTAAAATGTCTGCTGTTACACACATGTTTGAGCAGTGCTGCTAGCTCACTAAAACATTTGAAACTCATGAGTATGGATTCATTTTATGCGGAAATACACGTGCTGCACATTTTCACTTGTAAAGTACAAAAGAAACAATTTTTATCCCTTCTAGCCAAAGAATTTGCCAAAACCTTGTCGTTATACAAGGAAATGCAGCTGTCTATCTTATTAAGAATTGAAAATAAGCCAGTTTAATCCTTTTGGCCTTGGTTGACAACATTTTTGTTTTCGTCCAGCAGGTTCTGAATCCTGTTCCTCGTACGCAAGATGGAATGTCAAGCAGCAAAAAAAATGGTAAAAAAAAAAAAGTCTTCAGATAATGACCGTGACTACCATGACATAAAGATTAACGGCTGCTATAGTTTCGACTGTAAAATCATCAAGCATGCCAGCTTGCTCAAAGCAAAACTTAATCTCACTAATCAGGTCATTTCTGACACGCCCGGAAAAAGTCACCAGACCTTTGTTTATAAAAGCTTCCAATGCAGGACCAGAAAGTCAAGAAAAGCTTGAAAAATGTACCTTTTGATTAGATTGTAAACATGCGACCAAGGGTTCCTGCTCGGTTCTAATGATACTGATCACACATATATTGAGATCTGAGCAGTTTTATCATATGGTCAACTGCTCAGGTCACATCACCGCCCAGTTGTTTGCATATTTTAAGGATTAAAGATCTTGATGGCATTCAGATCTACGTATTGATGAAACGGGCTCCAGCTCTCTGTGCGCAATGTTATGTGTAGTCACTGTCACCCTGCTTTGTTGTTTTGGGTGCTATGTGGAGGTCAGGGTTGTTTGCTCAGCCCGAGAGCTGTGACAAGGAGCTATGCAGCTGACTGCACATGTACCGGTGACTCAAGACACATGGACGTTTTGTCAGCGACGGGCCCTCAAATTATAGCGGCAGGGTCTGTGAATCCACAGCGTCCGGAGCTTCAGAGGGGCTTCCTATGCTTTTACACCCAACACTTACCGTGACCAATGTGAGGAAACGCAACTTTGCTTCCTTTTCTAGCTGCACTAATAGTCAAATATTCAAATCAGTTCAAAAATACTTTATTAATCCTCAAGGAGAAACTTAGTAGCGGTGATATGGGTGATGTGGGCACCTGCCCAGGGTGGCATCTCATATAGGGCAGCTCCCAGAACCACATTGGCCGTACACATAATTTCATAAATATCTGACTATTGATTCTATTTAAGCCCAGTTCACAATACACGATTTTTTGCCCCGATTTCCCCTTAGGACAATCTTAGAACGTTCTACATTCTAAGAATCGTAACCGATTATCCTGTAGTGTGTGGTGTGTAACGACTGATCGGGTCCAGTCGGTAGAACGTCGGGACCGCGCCCATCTGAAATCGGACATATTCAACTTGTTGGATTGTCTTGGCCGATTATAACAGCGTGTGGGGTTTTCCCTGACTGGTAGTGAGAACGCAGCTTGTTGAGTGTGACAGGTAGCCAACCAGAAAGGACGGATTCCCCTCAGAAAGCACAGAGAGGAAGCCCAAACAGCTAAAGTGGCACAACCCAGAGTCCAGCAGACATCAGAGATGATATGTGGAAAAACAACTTTAATGTCTATTCAACATTTTGTGCAAAGAATACCCACAGAAATGACAAGGAGAGGAGTTGGAGCGAAAGGGTTCATCGTTAACGCGACATAAATAGGTTATAACGATAAGGTTATTCGTTCAGTCAGGGCTTGAAGCTTACAGAATGTAATTGTCACTCGTAAAACATTGATTAATTCCTGGTTTTAAAATTAGCTAACTGGACTTGTAGCCATTATTTTGTTCATATTGTTCTCAATGTAATTGTAAACATTAAAATAGCAAATACTAATTAACCGATGAAGCTTAAAGAAACGACAGAACAGAAAATAATCTAAACACACGAATGGTATAGGCGAAAAAACTTAACTTTTAAAAAAATAGAGTCGCCTCGTGCCCCATCTCCACGCTTTTTCTTTTTTTTTCTCCATTTTTTTCTCCGAAGAGTTTTTGCGGCGCTAGTGGCTCGCATTTTTTGTGACAGTAGGCAGACAGGAAAGAGGGCAAGGAGAGGGGGGAAGACATGCTGCAAGGGTCGTCGGACCAGGAGTCGAACCCGCGACGTTTGCGTCGAGGACTAAGGCCTCCAAACGTGGGGCATTCTAACCCCCTGCGCCACCACAGCACGCCCCGATCCAATGGCTTTTCTTTTTGTTACATCTTTTATGTTTAAAATAAGCTCACAAATTGTCGCCATTGCTTCTATGTTGTCGGCCATGTTTGTTTACTCTAAATTCATAATAATCTAATTTGTGTTATAGTGGGCTTTTCCTGTATTTTCGATCTGAAATCTGAATGTCGGTGAGAAATCAGTTCGTGTGTGGTGTGTTGCTCTTGCCGTGTGGCTGGCTGAACACCACACACTGCACTATCGGGCCGATCGAATGCTTTATACCTACGATTTTGGTCGGCTAGTGTGTCGTCTTGAAAATCGGCCGACGATCGGCCGGCAATTCTAAAATCGCGTAGTGTGAACTGGGTTTTAGAAATACCTTATATTTATTGTATTTATATTGAATTGTATTCGTCTTTTGTATTTGTATTGTATATTTTTAACTTCATGGTATGCAGTATGTTTATGTCTTGCTATGGGTGTTTACAGTATTATTCTAAAAATTAGTGTGTCAGATTTAAAAGATGCGTCACGATAGGGGTGTGATGGGGAAAGCGGCATTCACCCTGGGTGATTCGCCCGGGGCACCAAACATGCTAGGATCACCCTGGTGAAACTAAACGTTGTTATATGTCATATTATGCCAGTTTTTTCAAAGAGCTGTAGATGCTGTGTTTAGGAAGGATCTCCTGCAGCATTTTATTATATATTACTCCAACTGAAGACATGCTGTTATCTGTAGATTTCTTGATTTTATGAAGATTCCTTCTTCGAACCATCATCTCCAGAGCTTCATCTCTAGAAAAGAACCCGCTTTCTTTATAAGGTTGTTAAGCCTTTTTAAGTCCCTAGCTGTGATGCTGCTTCCCCCAACACTCTCTGCAACAGACGTGTAGAAGACATCTTGCCTCAAACTTTGAAAACAATCATCTCCTTTGTTTTGTTCACATTCAAGATGAGATGATTGTTCCCACACCATGAGACAAAGCGGTCCACCAGATGTCTGTACTCAGCTTCTTGACCACCTCTGACACCTGCAACGGCCACAGAGCCACCAGACTATTTCTGGAGATGACAGGAGTCTTTTTTTGTACTGGAAGTCAAATGTGTACAGAGTGAAAAGAAATGGTGAGAGCACAGACCCCTGTGGTGCTCCTCTGCTGCTGAATACCTGGTGAGACAAAACCCTTCAGCCTTTCACCTGCTAACTAACCAGTAATAAAGTCGATGTAGACAGGCTAAGTAGTAATTCTTGTTTCTACTTTAAGTTTTCTTAAATTTCATTTACTTTGTATTGTTTTTAGTTATTCATTTATTTGAGTAGAATTTTTTTTTGTCCAAATTGAACTGTTAGTCATTAAAGGTCTTATTAGACATTATGAGGTTCCCAATTCCCTTTGAATTTTGAACACAGAATTTAACTAAGCATAAATAATGTTACTTATGTGGTAATGCAGGTTATGGGTGCATGTTTCCTCCTGCTTTTTTGTAACCATATGGTAGATGGAATCTATAACCTAACCCTCTTGTGTTGAATTAACTTGTGGAAAAAATGGTTGATATTTGAGCCAGGACTACGTTAGCAACACGACCCAAATCGTAGTTTTTATAGTCTAAATCATTGTTTTGTAGGTCTAAAAACACATAAACCTCCAATTTCTAAATGTAAAAGACCCACACAGAAAGAAAGAAAGAAAAAAAAAAACTCTCTTCACTGGTATCACTGTAACATGCATGGAAAGAGATCCACCCCCAAACATTGGTAAGATAAAGACTCACATAGGTGATGTATACAGTAGCAGCCTAAACAGTCTTTCAGTCTGTCCCTATAATGTGCGCGTGAGTCACTGCTCAGATACTTCCTGTTAAAAGAGAGCCATCTTTCAGTCTCCCTTCCTCTCTATTCTTGCTTCGCCTGGTCTGAGGGAATGTCAAGCCAAACACACGCCAAGGTGTCCTTTCCCCCTGCACCCTCCCCCCAACCCCCGTCTCCTCTGTCTCTGTCTCTTTTTCTCTCTGAACCAGAGTCTCTCTGTCGTTTGCTGAGCGCCCTTCAGCCTGCACCCACTCAGCAATTTAAAACACCTCAGTAAACCCTTGCCTCAAAAAAAAAGAAAAAAAAGGGGGAAGGTAGGGTGGCAAGAGAGAGGTGGAGGGGTAGGGGGGGTCTCAAAATCTCTACCCATAGTGCTTGTGGTGCATGCAGATAGACAATAGGATGTGCATTTTTATTTTAAATTTTTTCCATGCAGGCTGCTTTTGCATGCACGGCGCACACGTGCACGTACCTCAGGGCAGCTCTTATAATAGCTACCCCTGGTATTAACACACACACACACACACACACACACACACACACACACACACACACACACACACACACACACACACACAAAATGTGCAGTTTTCCAGCCGGTGCTTATATCTGCCGTCTGTACGCATGTGTGGTAGCTCACTTTGGTTTACAGTGCCTTGCAGAGCAATCCATACTCCTTGGAATTTCTCACATTTTGACATTTTAAACCCCCAAACATCATAGTGTCTATTTCAAGACCCCCCTCATCCCCCGACGCCCCCAAAAAAGAAAAAAAAGACAATGTTTGCTTTTGTTTTCAGCCCTTTAAGACAGTATTTTGTGGAACTGTTTGTAAGTGTTTTCAGAGATGTGTGTATGTGCTCTGTCTAAATAAAGACCTGTTTGCAAATTAGCTCAAGCTTTGTCAGGTTCAATGGAAAGTTTAGTTTAGTTTAGTTTAGTTTAGTTCAGTTTAGAGCCCCATTAGTCTTGCAAAAAGGAGACGCCACAAAATACCTTAAAACACACAAAAACAATTAAAAAAAGCTAATTAACCACCTCAACAATTTTACAAAAGTGTTGAAAACAAACAGTAACAATCTTCACTACGCATATGAATTCACCCATTCAGTCAATTTAATATTATTTCATTATAATTTGTGGATATCTTTTAAGGATCTCCTTAAAGCCCATGTGAAAAGCAGTTTAAAGTCTTGCCACAGATTCTCAATTTGACTTAATTCAACTGGACTTTGACTGGGCAGTTCTAACACATGAATACAGTCAATATTCAGTCCATTTGAATATGCAGTCACATGTCAGATTAAAAGTGCTTTTTGAAAATAATCTTTGAGCAGGTATTAAACCTATCTTTCATTAAGCCCACATTTTTGTTTTTAAAAAAATATTTTTTTATTTGTCTTATGTAATATTTAAATGTCATGTTTTATTACCTGTAAGAGGAAAATCATCATAATTAACAGACATGAAGTGGTTCAAACATCCATCTATGTGTAATTAATCTACATAATGTGTTTCGCTTGGTGAAAACGTTCCTGAAATAAATGAACTTTTTAGTAATACTTCAATTTATTGAATGGGTCTTTATCCCGTTCCACTATAGCTCTTATTGTACATTTTAGTGCTGTTGTCCTCCTTTAAGGTTAACATCCACCTCAACATCAAGTCTGTTGCATGTTTTCCTCCAGGGTCGCCTTGTATTGACCTCTCCCTTTTTGAGAAAAAGTATCCCTGCGGGATGGTGCATGGAGTAACCTTGCAACCTGAAAATATAGAGATAGAATTTTCAGGTTGTTGAGTGTTAATATTTTTTCACCACTCACGGTGTGTTTGCACAGTGTTACAAGGAAATCTGTTGAAGGTTTGTTGTGTCAAAAAGTTGAAACGGTGTCAATACGTATCGGTGGGCTGTTGACCGTATCATACGTGACGAAATGCTAACTACACTCAGGTTCCAGCAAAAGAAGCATCAAAATGACCACGGCACTCACAGCGTTAGCACCCGGCTCATGTCTGCGTTACCTGGGAGATATTTTTACTCTGTTTTGTGAGCCGCTTTCTTCTCCGAAGTTGATCCCTCACAGTCTTAAGATGGCACTCCTGCGCCGCGCTAGGATAAGCCATTATCACCAACCTTCTCTACTGACTGACACCTTCAGCCCCCTTGTGCTCAATTAGCTAGCAGCGCATTAGCGACCACATCCTAATTGTCAGCTGGCAAAAGGAGCACTAGGGGGAACCCTCAAGGAGATACCTCAGGGAGGTGGGGTGGGGGCAGTGGTGGTGTTGTTGTTGATGGTGTTTGTGGTGAGGTTTGGAGTGAGTGTGTGTGTGTGTGTGTGTGTGTGTGTGTGTGTGTGTGTGTGTGTGTGTGTGTGTGTGTGTGAGAGAGAGAGA